>RJWH01004842.1:0-46107 GCA_004363575.1 Solenodon paradoxus | reverse complement strand
ACTCATAATTTGAAATCTACTCGAAAAACTATATTTTTGGTATGTTTTCAAATAATAGGAGAACCCCAATACTAGAGACTCTTAAAGAAAAGAAAAAAACATCAGAAGTACATGCAACATAGGGAATTGTAAATGGAAAACAAAGTGTGACCTTGTGCCTTGACTTTACTGCCCCCAATGCAACACTTTGAACACATTCTTTAGGATCTTTGCACATGTTCCATTTAAAATGGAATAGGTCTGAGTTTTTTCTGTAAGTGAATTTTCTGGTCACTAAGCAGGCGACCTTAAAGACCAGTCTAAGCAGGTTGTTTTCCTCATATGCAGTACACACTGGAAATGTGAAATGTGAGGATGGCAAAGTTAGGGTTTGTTTAGTCATGCGAAAAAAGCAAAATCCACAACAGAATCGCTTCTCTTTATTATCTGTTCTCTTCATTGACCATGCTTGAAATAAAGGATCCTACCATTTCACTCTGAAAAGTGCCTTCTCTAATATTTCTCTTCCTCCACGCTGTTGTAGAGTTCCTTGTGTTTCTTTTCTTCTCTTAAATTGTTTTCATGTAAATATACACTAGCCCTGTCTGTGTTTTGACCCCTGGGGTTTTACTTTTTGCCTTATTTTCATAGTTCTTTAAGGAAAAAATTATTCAGTCAATAAAATTGTTAAATAACTATAAATCAACTTTATGACTGGGACCTGACTGAATAATGAAAAAAGAGAAGCATAACCTAAGAGTCATCCTAGAAGTGAGTCATCCTAGAAGAGAAATCCTGATATCAATTAAAAGCTGCTCAAATAAATGTAACATTGTAAATGTAACCAGTGCCCTGAATGTGGAATATTTGTGGCATCTACTAGAGAGTCAATGTACTCAAGGAACACAAGAGTTTTCTTTGGAAATGGTGACTGGACTTGGGTAAAAATATAAGGCTGCTAATTTGAAGAAGGAAGGTAAGAGATTCAGAAGTAATCAGAGGTGCAGAGTTCCTTTAGTAGAAGGACCTGAAATGAAAGGAAAAATGACTTAAATATCATTTCATACCTTTGTATATTTAAAAGAAATTATACATCAAGCAAGAATCTCTAAAATTTCTTTTGCAATGATAAAAATGTGCATTAGTTCTCAATAACAAGAGACATTAGTTCTCAATAACAAGAGACTAAATATGTTTACTATAAACAAACATGTAAATATATCACAGAATGAAAGATAATGCTCTTTGCAAATATAACTTTTGTACATCTCATAAAGCTTTGCAAAGAGCATTATTGCAATTCGCGGTTCTGAATAAATAGAAATTATCTGTCAATCCTAAAAGCAAACCTATACTCAAATTTAATCACCCTTTACAAGAATACTTGTATATCTCTGAGATTTTTCCAGAGACTTTCAAACTAATACCTACAAAGTGAGTAAATGTAAACTCTTGCAGAGAGTTTTGAGTCACATTTAAAGATATAATTTTTGTCCTAAAACTAGATGATTATATGAAAGCTTCAGAAATAATTTCTAGGTTCAGTGAACATGAAAAAAAAATGAATGCTGGGAAAATCTGATACTATTTGTCCAGTTAAATATGGTAGACTTCTCAGAACAAATGTTTTCTTCATGCAAGTAATCTTAGCTTTTTATTTATTCATGGCCTAAATTCACCTTCTAACACTATTTTAATATGTGGGTAATATGTTTGTATATTTTCTTTCAAATTTATATAATCTAGATTCCAAACTATATTATATATGATTGGAGGTAAAAAAGCAAAGCTTTTTATTTCACAATGTTTTAAGTAAAGAGGGAGTCACAGAGCTCCATTTGCCAGGAGTCAATGTCATTTTTGCAATGTCCACCTCAATAACAATCTAATGTGTCTAAAATATTATCAGGACAAATTCCGTCAAGTTTGCCAAATAGATTTTCATTTTTAGACAAATACCTCTGTTAGTATTCTCCAATGCTCACCTCTTTTTACCACTCCACGTGTAGATCTCACAATCTGTCATTGGTTTGTCATCCCCTACATACTCACCTCTTCTGAATATTTCTTTTCTAAATGAAACCTGGCTTCCCCCTGAGCAAGGTTTATGCCCTCTTGCCTTTAGTACTGACCTTGAATTAGACGTCTTCTTTGTTCTTCCAGATAATTGTTCTTCCCTTCTCTCAAAAATCCAGGTTTGAAAATCATAGTTTCAAGTTATACTCAATATTGATTTTATAATCCCTTTATCATACCATATTGTATAAAATGACACTACAGTCATCTGACCTCTTACAAAATTGTTCTCTATTTTGATCTTGCTCTCTCTTTTTCCACTCCTTAGTTATATTTCACGGTTCTCCACTGGAAATGAAAGCTTTCCCACTGTTGCGATCAGTGGTGCATGGTCAATGATTACGAGTTATGTTGTCTTTTGAGTCGGTACATCGCACACTCACACATCACGTGACATACACAGTCACAAGTAAAAGCTTATGGCTGTGATAATTAGCGGGGGTGAGGCACGCTTCTAAGCATACCAAAAACAGAACTAAGCAAGCTAACTCAGCAGTCCAGGGTATGACCTCAAGGAGACAGGGGAACTAGCTTAGAGTACACAGTTTAGGATGACAAGTCTCCCATGTTGAGTCTCAGCAAAAGGTCCCAAAGGTGTTGGAATAGGTGTCTTATCTGTCTAACTGATTTCATGCATTTTTCCTAAATTTTTATGGTCGTTTTTCAGTTAGCTTCAGCTAGTCCCTCAGTGGCAGATGTGTGGTTATCAGTAGCCAAAAGTTGTGGTGTAATGCTCTTGGCTGCAGAGGGGAGCGGAGGCGACTCAGTGATAGCTCTCAACTCCTCACTTGAACTGCTACCAGGCTTTTGTTAGCCTAAATACCCTGTTTTTTAAATGCAGTAGAGTCACATTTCACTTTCTGGTTCCACTGTTCACTACAACACCTAAGATATAATCTCTAACGTTTCCATTGCCTTCTTCTGGCACACTCCCCTTCTTTGCTCTCCATAGCCTCCTCATTTGCAATTTTTGTCTATGAGATTTGTCAATTATCTAGTGTCCCGAATTCCCTTGATAGCCTCACTTCTCTCCTCATCCAGCATGCAGGAATTGTTATCATAATTAGTTATTTGTATACATCATTATTCATTTTCCTCTCTATTATTCTGGTCTGACAGTACACCAACCTAGCTAAATTCAAGTTTCCACTACTCTACAACTTCTTCAGGACAATCAACACAAGTGGAAAAAAATACACAACTTTAATGACTGCTCTCATTTTAAATTCATGACAATCAATATCAAATAGGTACCCAGTGCTATCCATCAGTTGTATGATATTTACCAAATACATTTACTCCCGTACAAAATTTTCCCTCTTTAAAGTTTTAATACATGCTCCCCCATATTCACTCACTGCTGATGAAGTGTTATTTACAATGAGAAAATAAAAACAATCAGAAAAGGATTTCCACTATCGCCACAAATGATATCACTGTATTAGCATCTTTGAATATACATCCTCATTTTCCTTTTCTTAGAAGGAATGACTATTTACATTCCACTTTTGCACAAATTCCACCCTCTTATTTCCTACTTAAGAGCATCCCAAGAGCAAATTCTTCTTTCTTCTTTAGCGTTAATTTAATCTTTTACTGAATTATTTCTATCAGCATTCAAACAGTATATAATACCTCTCTTCTTCAGGAAAATTCTCACTTCTATTTTGTACTATGCTTAGGACAGAATTATTGCAACGAACACTCATTTGTTCATAATTATTTACTAAACCAATGGCAACCAATTTCACTCTTGACATCAAGTAAGCAAAATTTTTCTGTTACTACTCTTCAAACTTTTTATCAAATTCAATGTCATGTGCAATAGCAAATTCATTGGACAACAATTAATAGTTCCCTCACTAATCATCCCTTCCCATATTCTGAACAGCATTCATAAAAAACAACTTAGATATTAGTGTCTGTTCCAATTTTCAACACCTTATTAAACATCTGATTAATTCCTCCAGTTGCATATACAAAACTCTAGATTCATTGACTCTGTACTTTAATTTTATTTTAATTTTTCAAAAATAAGTGTAATTTAGGTTTCCTATTGCTTGTGAGGCACACAGTGAGAATCGCAGAATATTTCTTCATCATGGGACTGATAATATTTTGAACTCTAAGTATAAATTTCTAGACCTTATAAGAAGATTAGACACATAGATTAACCATAATTAAATATCCACCTGTTTTCTAATTTTAAAGAGCTATTTTTATTTTATATCTCTACATGTCCTATAATCATAAAGATTTGATCTATATATGTCATAGCAGTTAAAAGCATAAAATTTCAAAGTATAAAATGAAGCATCATAAATTTTTAAGAAAGTGCACACATTTTGCACAAATTGCACAGCCAAATATATTATCAAATTGAAAACACTTATTAAACTTCAATCATATTTCTGGTCAATAAACATAAAATCACCTTCATAAGAAAGTCCCTATTAACAATTATAACCTGTATTTTCTCAATTTCTTTGATGTGTAGCATTATCATTTTGTTGATTTTGTTTTGTATTTTATATAACACAGTTATGCAGTAAATATTTCAGCTATATTGTTGGTATAGTAATGCAGCATTTGGTTCAGTGATACAGCATAACAAATTGCTTCAAGCACATGGATTAAAACATCAATAATTTAATATTGCATGCACATCTGTAGATTGAGGATCAGCTGACAAAGACTGAGTATGACTATTTGTTTTTCAAAATATGTATCTGGCTATTCATGGTTCCTCTTTGCATGTGGGCTCAAATCTGTTGATATGAGTTTGTTTTCATATAATCCGAAAGAACAGTAACTAGATATGGGACTCATTACTTGGCCATGGTAGAATTTCAGGAAGAAAAGTCCACTATATGAGCATATTTCAAACTTTTTCTTATGTCATGTCTCACAGTCCTTTGACCAAATTACATCACATGATCAAATTCAAAACCTAAAATGATCAAGCATACTTTGTCTCTAGTGAGAGGAACCACAGAGTTATATGACAAAAGACATGGACGAGGGATAATTAAGAACAATAATTCAATGTAAAAATTTTATACTTTTGGTCAAAAGTACTCATGCCTCTTCCATCATTAATTACTCATGTCTGCCCTCTATCATGACCAACAAATCTGCTCCAATGATTTCTTCAAACTCCAAGTTAAAGTTTGCAAGCAATACGTAAGATCTACACATGGATCCTCTAAGCACACACACCTATGAACTAAAAGAAATGCATCTGCCTCCAAGCACTGTAATCCAGACACAATGATGGAACAGAATTACTACAATAAACACTGTCATTCAAAATGGAGAAGAATTAAATGTGTGTATTTGGTGCTCCAAAGCAATTTTGAAAACTTGGAAAATTTTTTCAAGTACTCTAAGTGAGACTCCAGTTCTTGCCCCTAGGAATGATTCCACGGTCAAGTCTTCTGCAATGGACAGATTCTGTAATCAATGTAGTTCTTTCTTTTCTGTTATTTTTTTCTTGGCTCTTCCTAAAAAGGGACACTACATAGTGCATTCTTTTTCTTTTTTCCGTTTTTGCATATGAAGCTTTCTTGACCTACTACTTTCCTGTAAAACATTGTTGACCCCGAAATCTTTTAATATTGTGACTAATCTTTTAATATTGTGACTTGTCATGTTCTCCTTCAGGACAGAATGGCAGCATTTTTCTCCCCCACATTATGATTCTAAACACATATTTTGTTTCGTATTGTTTTAATACATTTAATTTCAGTTAATACCGTGCTCTAGTAGTCATATCCAATTTTTTTTTCAGAAATACTTATTTCTCCAGACTCATTTGAAGTTTCTTTGGGTGCATTAGGTACCTGAAAGTCTGATTCCATTGCTTCTGGTATTTTTAATCACACTGATTTGATTCCTTGTGTATTTGAAGATATTTTATTAAATGCCAAATAAAGTAAGACATTTTAGAGCTAGTTTAAATCCAACTCTGATATTATTTCCCTTCAGAGGTGGAACTAGCAATACCTGATTCATTATTCCATTATCCATTGAGATAATTTGCAGTTGAACCTCAGATCCTATGACTGTCAATTTATTTCTGATTATTATTCATACAATGTATTTTCCTTGGCTCCAACCAAGCATGGTAACCAAGGCATCTCTTCCCTATTAGTTAGGCTTCCATCTCCAAGTATTATTTCCTTTGCTTTATAGAGCAGTTAAGAATTCTGCTTAACTGATTAGCTTCTTAAATACTTCTTCCTCAATTAGAACAGTCTGAATAAGATATAGAGAGAATAAAATAAGTTCTCTAATCTAGGCTTATATTTTTAGGTTCCTTCCTTGCCCTACAGTGCATTAGCATATACCTAACTCCACAATGCCTTTGAACAGATATATATGTATATATATATTTTTTTCTTTTCTATTCTATGTAATCTAAAGTTTATGGTTATTCCCCACATGTAGGAAATTATAGGTAGAAAAGTATATAATGATATACTTAATAGAAGCATTAGCATTTGTAACCAATTTTTAAAAGACTTGGCTAGCTCATTTAAAATGTGAATATATATAATCAAATATGAATATATATAATATTGTATACATATATCATGATAATTATCAGAATCATAACAGGTAAATCTTCAAAATGTGAGTCACAGATGTATGCAACTTTTCTTTTCTGGTCTTCCGAATGTTGACCTACTCTGTCAGGATACAAAGATCAAGTCAAAGTTAATAAATTTAATTATTTATATTAATTTTATATCTTACCAGATAATTTTCTAAACTCTGCATTATATGCATTTTCAAACTTCATTTTTTCAAGGGTATGGTATAACTGCAAAGATGGATTTCCCCAAGTGAAACTTTTATATTATTATTTTGTTTAATCTAGGAATGTGGAATGAAAAAAATAGTAAAAGATAAATTCGTGTTTGTTAATCTAAATGATAGAATGAATTGAGTAGCCATTGACTGACTTTTAACAAGTTACAGTTAAAGGAAGTGTGTTGCCAAATTCCAAGATGTTCCCTAGCGATCCTTGACTCGGTATTTAGGTGATGCATACACCTCTCCATGTAAAGTAGCGTTGGTCTGTGTAACTAACAGAATATTACGAAAATGCCATGTGTGACTCACAAGACTGTTTTTAAAAGACGTTATGGAAACCTGCCTTACACTTTCTGGAAATAATCATTCTGCAAGTAATTAAACGCTATGTCATGAGGGCACATGTGAAACCCCATATTTGAGAAGGAACTGAGACCATACAAGAGATAACTTTCAAAGTATGTAAGTGAGGTTTATGAGAAGTGAATATTCTGGCTCTAGTCAAGTCTTCAGAAAAATGTAGCCCCAGGTAGTCCTGACTACAAACTCATGAGAAAATCTGTCCAAAACATTCCTTATTAGACAATAAATGTTTATAGCTTAAAGCCACTAAGTTTTAGGATAATTTCTTATGCATCAATAAATGACAAAACAGCAGGGTTTAGAAGGGGGAAAAACAAACAAACAAACAAATGAGTTTATGCAGCAGATAGATGTATTCCAGCTCTACTTCACCCAATTTATTTTAGAGCAACTGTAGCAAACATTTTCATAGATTACCAGTGTCCTCTCCAAGAATGCACCAGAACATCTCTTCTTTTCTTCTTCAGTGCCATTCCTGACACCACAGAAGTTTATTTAAAACAGATGTAAGAAAAATTCAGAAGGGTAAGAGAGTGAAAATAAATAATATTTTGCTAATTATTATATTTGAAGTGCTTAATAGATATCTAAGCTGAAATGTTGAAAGGTAATTGAATTTAATGTCTGGAATTCAAGAGACAAGTATTGGCTAAAGACAAATTTGGTAGAAAATATTTTTTCTATCCATATGTATTAGGTAGATTGAATGTTTTTTAAGGAAACGTGCAGGCAGGAATGAAGGAGTATAGGCAAGCACACAGGAAGAGACAGAAGGAAGAATGATTAAAAATTATTTTTATTTAGTAGTTCACCCCGGTAGTTGAACCAGGAATATGTGGTCTGTGCTCATTTTGGCGGTGATTGACCTAACCATTACTGCACCAGGGCATACCTGAACTATATTTTTAAGTAAAATCATACATTGTTCCAGTAATTAAGTTCAAATATGCAATATGAAACATCAATATATACATATATCTATTTTCCTTAATATGTTGCAAATATTATTGACTCAAAGTCACTAGACTCATATTCCCTTAAATTGTCTTATGTTTCTGTGCTTCCCTGGTTAGAAAAGATGATAGAAAATGTAAGTGTACTCTAAGAATGTACCAACAGTTCTATGACAATAACACCTATTTGTATGCCTGCCATATTTGGATGGACACCAGGATTGTAAATTTACTTAAACTTTATTAATGAATTTTTTTAAACCTCACAGTTTTTGGTTCAATGATGTTTCTTTCCCACAAATGATTTCTACAGTGAAAATACAGAGGTGAAATAATTTATTTTCAATGAGATAGGCTCACTTTACAGGTTAATGTGCTTTCATTCCAAAGGTAAACTCTATCATTTTAGTCAATTAACTTTTTGTCCTTTGTTCAAAGTCCAGAAATGATAAGAAGTTACTTTGTTACTTTATTCAGTCTGAGAATATCTCTAAAGTTGTAATTACTGAGAATTTTAGATTTATTGCATTTTACCAATCTTGTAGAGGCAACATGTATCCAGTATAAGTGGAATTTTCTATAACAGATTTTATCTCTTGGTCAAGACCTTTTTAAAGTAATAGAACTAGGGTCTTAGTGTTCATCTGATACAAATAACTGCAAGAAGAGGAAAAGAAGTTTTGATTAATACCCTACAAATGCAGAAAGATTGTACTTTTACTGCAAATTCAAAAAAATGATTGAGTCTGAATTTGCAAATGTAATGAGAATGTAGGACATACCTAATTCATGCATTCCACATTTCACACCTTTTCCCACTTATTGCTAACTGGTTTACTGCCACTAAAATTCTTTTTAATCACATAGAAATATTAATGATTTGAAATTGCTACTATGCATCTGGATGATCAAACTGAAAAGTATTGAAACTCAGATTCCTACACTTGGCATTCATAGATACAATCTTTTTTCCTCTGGTATTATGCTGTCATATGATTAATTGGAGATGTCATACCATTTTATCTCTAATTACTTAAATATTTCTCTTTCTTTGAAATTTAGTTTTAGTTAGAGCTGACATCTGCAATTCTATACTGATGGTCTCAATTCTCACTGAAGTCCAATATTATTTATTATGTTGATCATCTCTTGGCATTTATTTTATATCTCTTAGAGTCTGAGGATGAAGCAAAGAGAGTATACAATTGTTGGTAATCCCAAGTCATTGTTAATGATGCTAGTAGAAAAAAATCGCCCACTGGAAAAAAAAAAATTGAAAACGCACTGTGCAATAGAACAAGCAATAATTAAGACTCTCTGCTTCTTAAAATTAAACTAATATATTTTTTATAAAAGTAATTTTACTATATAGTGACAGCGATTAGTGGAGGCTAAAAGAAATTACTAGTATTTGCTAAAGAGGAGTGTTAAAAATATTAGTTTCATATCCCTGGTGAAGACATTAATCCCTGTCAGTTATCATAAAAATGTAACATGCATGTATGCATATATGTACATGTATGTAAACATATATATTAGAATTCTCTGCTATTTCAAGAATCTAAAAGAAATGATGCATTTTATAGTTACATTTCTCTTTATTTCTGTTTTAATGTTCCACATACCCTTGATTAGGTAAGGATGAGTATTCCAATACGCCCCAGTGAAGTAGTGGTTAGGAAGGAGAAAAGGCTACATACACCTGGGTTCAAGTCCCAGGTTCAGAGGGAAACAACCAGAGTGAACAACTAAATAAGTATAAAATACAATGCTTCTTCTTCTTCCTCTCCTTACCTGCCTGCCTACTCACCTTCATTCCGGTCTGCACCTTTCCTTTAAAAAAAAAAGATTAATAAACTCATCAGATGTAAAAAAAAAAATTACTTTCATATCAATAACATTAAAAATAAATTCAGTTCAACTTATAAAATAGAATCTTAAATATAAAAGTGACTTGGAGATAGCCCAAATGACTTAAACATCAATTATATCTTATTAATAGAAGTAATATAAAGAAAATGATAAAATATAAAGAAGAAAGCATAGGCAATAATCTCCTCAGCATCAGTATTAGGGATGTCATTGGAGATTCAACAAGGAAACAAAGGAAAAAATAAATAAATAGGTCCACATGAAAAAAACAAGATGTATCAAAACTGAATGGATACAGATATTTGCAAATCCTATATATAACAAAGGGTTAATATCCAAAACATATAAAGAACTCATAAAACTAAGAACATAAAACAAATAATTTGATTAAAAAGTATGCAGAAGATCTGAATAAAAGCAAATGCAAAAAGGACAAACAGATGTCCACAAGTCACATGAAAATATATTCATCATCTTTTAATACTAGGGAAATGCAAATTAAAACAACAATGAGATATCACCTTAAACCTTAGAGAATGACTTTTATCTAAAAGATAAGAAGCAACAAGTGGTGGCGAGGATGTGAAGAAAAGAGAACATTTAAACACTGCTGGTGGGGATGTAAATTGGTGTGATTATTATGGAAAACAGTATTGAGAATCTTCAAAAAATTAAAAACAGTAATTCCATATGATCCGATTAACACACTTCTGGGTATTCAGCTTAAGAATACAAAAACACTCATTCAAAAAGGTATGTGCACTCCCGTGTTTATGTGTTCAGTGCAGAATTATTTCCAATAGCCAAAAACTGGAAACAATGGTAGTGCCTATTGATGGATAAATGAATAAAGGAGAGGGAGTGAAATACACAATAGAGTAATATTCAGTTAAAAAATAAAGTTGAAAGTCTGTTTAAAAGAAATAATGCTTTGTGAAATAAGTCAAATATGGAAATACAAACATCATACAATTTCTCTTAGACATGGCATGAAAAAATAAACAAATTAATTAAATTAAACAAAAGTAAATATTAGACTGTAAGACCAATTTGGTAGTTACTGGAAGAGTAGGTGACTGGAAATTGAATAAATTGGGTAAAGGGGGTTAACTGTATTTTAAACCACAGAATTGGACTTTAAATGGTGAGTATAATATAATATACATATGTTAATTTATATTGAGGTACACTTGAAACTTGTTATGAGGCAAAATTTCTTCAAAAATATGGAAAAATCAAGCATCTAAATAAAATTCAAAATTCTATAAAGAAATAATTTGAAACTCAAAGCATTATTAAAATATTTTTAAATATTCAGGGAATAATAAATATTAATACATATGTAGGATTTTGTGAAATACATAAAAAAATTAATATACTCCATCTCCTAAAGTTACAGAGTTGAATATATTATGCATTATATTCAATAGTTACTTTAAACTTTCAAGCTGAATATACCTGAATGAACTCCAGGTTACACAAACTATACATCATTTATAAAGTTGCATTGTTTTCATGTACTTACATATCTTATGAATTATGAGAAAGTAACTGAGCTTTATAGGAAAGTGATCAAAGACTTGCAAGAAGATCACAAAATATAACACATTTCAACCTTTGAATGAGGGATACTTTTAAGGTCAAATAAAATGTGGACAGGCCAAAGTAAGCACATTTGATCAAGATATGAAAAGCTCAGCAGCATAGTTGGCACGATTAGGGAAAAACTGAAATCAGAAAATTATTATGCAGTGAGAGGTTTATTGAATTAAATAGTGAAGTGTTATTATAGGCTATGAACACAAATGAATGTCAGAAAAGCAAAATTCTAGAAATCTTAGCTTGACAATAGAATATAAATTAGACTAAAATATAAAGGAATCACAAAGTCAATAAAAAACAAGGAAAATAATACAAAATGGAAACCCATGATGCCTATAAAAGAGCAAGGTGAAGAAATTATTCCTCAAAATTATTTCAAAGAATAATATTGTATGGCTTTGGTGATAAATATAGAGCAATAAAGAGAAAGAGTAATTATTTAATAACCTAAAGACTTAGAAAGAGATCAAAAGAAACTGGAATTAGTTCTTGAGAATTATTTTGTGGGGGGGTAAACAAGATTGTCTCAGGTACATATACTAAGTTTGAAGGTTTGCAATGACTATTGGATATGCAAGGGAGATAGTATAAAAGGAGTATATTTTAGTGATTGAAAAGCATTTAATACCACTTTTTAAAAATTATTTGTGAAAACCATGTGAAATTTATTTGGAGTAATTTTCAGTTAATCCTATTAGTGGAAAAAAAAAAGTATAAACACATGCTCTTGTACCTTTTTGTCAGATAGCGAAAAGATTATTCCACTTAAACTCAATGTAGCTTTAATTAAACAAAAAGATAAACTACTACAATAAACCTTTCTTAATTAACATATAGCTCACACTCAAGACTGTAATTGGCATAGGTTTGATGTCAATATTACTTTTAAATTATCAGGGAGTTTGGTTAATGCAAAGAAATACATGATTTTTAAACCAAAAATTATTTACAGAAACATTGGGCTAATCCATATTTCTCTTACTGCCTAATGGAGTGATCTTATGTCACTTGGCCTGTATGCACCTATGTTACTAAGTATGAAAATAATAATGATCTTAGAATGGTCAGTGAAATTAGTGAGTGATGAGAACTCTGCACTTGGTAAAATACTAAACAAGCATGTTACTATTATATCAATCTATGCATAGCTACAAAATAATCTGAATAAATATAAACAACAGAATCACAAAAATCTCTGACAAAAGAAAAGCAAAAATTTGGCTGCTTATAAATACAAATATTTACTGTAGAAACAAATGAAGAAATTCTTTGTACTGAGAGTTGAAGCTAGAACATTTGAGCAACTGCTGGGGTAGCTCTAGTAACTCTTAAACAAGAGAGGAAAAATTGTAAACGAAATAACAATTCTGATTTTTTAACAAATAACTTTCCCTCTCCACTGTACTTAATCAGAGTGAGTGGGAAGATATTTTAGAGACCAAGTGGTTCTTAATTTACAGGTGAGGAAACTGAGACCAGTAGAGATTATGTGAACTTTCAGTCTCCAATCCTGTAAATAAAAAGCTTGAATGTCACCTCACTGCCCTAAATATACATAAAATTGTGTACAAACATTTCTACCAACTCTTCTTAGATCGTCAAGAGAAGTGACAGGACCAACCACTACTTTCCAAACTGGAGGAAATACAAAGAATCACAACTTATCAAAACAGAAATTCAAAGCTAAAATCTTGATGGTAACTAGTGCTGAACTGCTATTGAATTGAGAAACTCAATATGGGCAAGTCTGAGTTAGAAACTTCTGGAGAGGTCACAGTTATAAAAGGACTCCATGCATTCATGAGTTGTTTCTTTCTTTTTTCCTACAAAAGCTCAGTCTCTCACCGAAAATATCAAGAGAAAAATCATCACATACTTTTGGGGGCTTGGGGTGGTGGGGCAATTTTGGAATATAGCATAGTACTTGGCTTTTAACATTGGCAACCCTTGGGAGAAACTCGCTAACCCAAGTTAACCAAAGCCTAATCTGCTGGGTTTTTATCAGAGCCTAACTGACCTGAGGAAAAGGAAGACCCAACTCCAGCTCTCTAGCCTCTGGACCCATTTAAAGGGTCTGAGAGGAAAGGATGAAGCAAGCAACATTCACATTTCAGAGGTCTGGCCTCACTGACACTGAGACCTACTCATAAGGTATAAACATTCTCCTCCTTCCACACCTCACTACCACATTGCTGAAAGTCTATTTACTGCATTTACTTTTTACCAGTATGTCATGTCTGGCTAAAAAGAAAAATTGAAAGACATATCAAAAAGCAAACTAACAAGCAAAAACAGTGTGATGAGACAAGGCAAGGATGAAAACAACACACAAATATTGACAAGCATGTTGAAGTTATTAAAGAATAAATTAAAGGATTTGAAATATTCAAAGGGTTGTAATGGATAAAACAGACTGCATACAAAAACAATTGGGTGATACATATATACAGTGAGAAAGTTTAAGGAAGAAATCAAGAGAATAATTGCAGAAGATCAAAAACACTGCAACAGAAATAAGAATGACTTTGTACTGAACAAAACTGAGGAAAGAATCTCTGAGCTTGAAGATATTTCACTAGAAACCCCCAAAAGTGAAAAGCAATCAGAAAAAAAAGATATTGAAAAAGAAACACGCAGTAGCACATCGAAATGCTGTAGTACAACTACAAATGGTATAATTTGAGTATAATGGGAACGCTAATAGGACACTATTCTAGCTTAGGCTTAGAATGGTAAAAAGAGGACTAGAGCTTAGGCCTATTAACTGCAGCTCTGCTTTTAAAATTCCACCCATGTTACTTCGATACATAGACCTCCCTAATTGTCAAGTTGTTCAAATCCCTTTGCTGCTCTGAATCCCTTTTGAATTGTCTCCTTTAAAATGCCTTTGACAAAAAATTTAACAATACACACAAATCTACAACCAAAAGAACATAAAACAGATAAAATATTTCAGAGTACCAAATAATTATATTAAATGAGATTAACAAATCATCAACACCAACTGTCTCCATCTATAGACATATCTATCTACATATATAAATTAAATTATATATAAATTATATATAATAAAGTATATATATGTAAATTTATTTTCTGAATAATGCAAGTAAAAATCACTCTAAATATGTTATTGGTTGCATATAAAGAGAAGGCAATGAAAGTGAACAAAAAGAAAACTTTTTGCTTAACACACTAGATTTTTCCTAATAACCTTCTATTGGAAGTTAAAATAGAGGTGAATTGCCCATAAGTAGGGATTTAGACAAAAATGTCTTTGACTTAAACTTCTTGCAAAGAAGTATTTGCACTACTGTAAAGTAGTTCACGTTATTCCAGTTGTGAATTTTCATTATGTCACTTTTATTATAATGGCAGTAGAGAGGAAAGAGAACTTCCGAAATTTAAATTGTAGACTGATTCCTACGGTATCTAGATAGAGTAAAATATTCACATTGCTTTCAGCTTTGGAATGAATTAATTATTACCAAATATTGTACCTGAACTTTGAGGAACATATTATATGCTAGAGAAATATATATTGAAATTAGAAAAATGAATAGTAATGACTAATACTTCTTTTGTTTTCAAAATATGGCTTATACATGTTAGTATATTTAGTTTTATTTTCCATAAGAGATCACTGTCTTGCAAAAATCACCTTTTCTGAAAGGGTTATGAATTTTGGGAGTCAGCTTTCTAATAACTTATTTTTCTTTTGAAGATCAAAAGAAAAGTGGCCACTGCCACTTTGTCTTCTTTAAGCAGAACCATTTTAGAGGGAAGTAAAATGTTCTCCAAATGAGGAGGTTTCCTGGATCTTGGGTTAAGTGGTAATTTTGGGGTCAAGGTATATGGTGACTATAATCCTTTCCAATGCATTTGCTTTTGTTCACAAGGAAAATTTTGAGATCCAATACGAAGAATATTTAAGGGATTCATTGTTATTAATTTTCCATAATAATTATGAATGTTCTCTTTCTGAGAACTTTGCATTGGTCTCTTACATTATATCAGACTGATTCCAAAACCAGGCAAAGACAGCACCAAAAATGAAAATTTCAGACCTATAACTTTGATGAATATTGATGCAGAAATCCTAAACATACTAGCTAACAAAATTCAGCAAAATATTAAATAAGTCATAACCATGATCAAGTGAAATTTATTCAATGGATGTGAGGATGAGTTAACATATGCAAATAATTCAATCTGATACACTATCAATAAAAAGGACAAAAATCACATGGTCATCTCAATAGATGCAGAAAAAGCATTTGACAAGATTCAACACCTTATTATGCTAAAACCCCTGCAAAAAAAGGTATAGATGAAATGTGCTTCAACATAATAAAGTTTATCATTGACAAACCCATCACCAATATTGTACTCAATAGAGAACAACTTAGTTTTTCTTCTAAGATCAGGAACAAGGAAAGGATGTTCACTGTCACCACTACTATTTTATAAAATGCTGGATGTTCTGGCCAGTGCAATTAGATAAGAAAAATAAATAAAAGTTATCCAAATCATAAAGGAAGAGTTGAAAATATCACTATTTGCAGATGACATGATAATACAGAGAACCCCAAAGACTGAAGTAAAAAAACTACTAGAAATAATAAATACAGTAAAATAGAAGACTTCAAAACTAATATTCAAAAATCTGTTGCATTCTGTATGCTAACAATGAAAATGCAGAAAAAGAACTCAAGAAAATAATAAAACTCATAATTGCATCAAAAAGAATGAAATTATTAGAATAAACTTAACCAAAGACATGAAGCACCTATACCTGATAACTATAAGATATTGCTAAAAGAAATAGAAGATGACTTAAAGCAATGGAATGATAGTCATGCTCATGGATTGGAAGGATTAACAGTAAATGGCCATACTGCCTAAAGCAGTATATAGATTTAATGCTATCTCCACAAAAATCCCAAAGACATTCTTCACACACATAGAACATAAATCATGAGATTTATCTGGAATTACAAAAGACCCATGATAGTAAAACAATCATGAGTGGGGTGGGGGAAAACAATGGAGGAGCTATGCTCCTTGGCTTTGAACTCTACTACAAAGTAATAATAATCAAAACAGTATGGTATTAGAATAAAAAGAGAAATACAGACCAAAGGAACAATAGAAAGGCCAAAAACAAACCTACACATGTATAGATATTTAATTCTCAACAAAAGAGCAAAAAACTTTATGATGGAGCAAAGGTAATCTCTTCAATAAATATTGGTGAGAGAACTGGACTACCACACGCAAAATGAAACTAGATCGCTACCAAACATCAAAGACAAAAGTTAAATCAAAATGGATTAAAGACTTAGATATTAGGCTGGAGATCATAAAATACAAAGAGAAAACATAGGCAAAATACTACTGGACATTGACCTAAAATATCACTTTGGGAATTAGACTCTAATGGTAAGGGAAATAAAATCCAAAATAAACAAGTGGGATTGCATCAGACTAAAAAAGTCTGCACAGCAAAAGAAACTCACTTCAAAACATAAGACATTTGATTGGTTAGGAGACAATTTTGCACATCACACCTCTGATAAGGGGTTAAAATCCATATTGTATAAAGAATTCATAAAATTCAACAACAAATAAAACCAAATAATCCAATTAAAAATGGACAGATGATATTGAGTCACTTCTCTAAGGATGACATGCAAATGACCAATGGGTACACTGAAAAGATGTTCTACTTCCTTGTCATTAGGAAAATTCAAATCAAAACAATGAGATTTCACCTTATAAATGTGAGATTGGCTATCATCAAAAAAAAAAAAAAAAAATGGAAACAAGTGCCAGAGAGGATGTGGAGAAAAGGGAATTCTCATAGACTGTTGGTAGGAATGTAAAATGGTGTAACCATTTTGGAAAGTAGCATGGAGAGTCCACAAAAAATTAAGAATGGTGATTCCATATGATCCAGTTATTCCTCCACAAGATATTTACTCTAGTAACACGATAACACTTATTTACAGACATATATGAACACCCAGGTTCATTGTAGCAAACTTTACAATAACCAAGAGCTGAGCAACCTAAATATCCATCAACAGATCAGTGGATAATGAAAACATGGTATATATACACAGTGGAATACTATGCTGCCATAAAAGGAGGAATCCTGCCATTTGTATTAACATGGATAAACTTGGAGAGAATTATGCTTAGCAAGATTAGTGCGAGGAGAAAGCTAAGTATATGTTATCATGCACATGAGGTGTATAGAGATAGATAGCAAATGAAAGAACTAATTCAAACAATAGACTCTTAGTGGGGAAAAAGCAAATCAGAGAGTGCAGGAAGAGATGGGCGGGTGGTAGGGGCAAATGTGATAAAGGGGATTAATTGTATAGTGAAGGAAAAGAAGGGAAATAGAAAATCTATGGCATATACAGATGCAAATTTGCTACTATTCATACTTCAAACCTAGTTAATGTTAAAATACAATGTATCTTCAATAAAATCAATTAAAATATTTTCTTAGACCCAATATGAAGGAAACTCACCATCATATTCTAAAAAAGGGAAAATTACAGCAAAAATGTTTACCAAAACTTTAGATTTCACAGTTGCAGTTTTACCATTGCTGCTCTTACTTCTTTTCTGCTACATTTTTGTCACTTCCTATAACCATATTTTAAACATTCCATCTTCTAGCTTGCTAGTTCACACAGTGATGAAAATTTTTAATGTTATCACCAAAACAAAACTGGTTGCAATCTTTGGTCTGGATCCACAGAGTTGCGTTGTACTTTGTGAGTGTCACAATGACCCTGACCAAAGGAACAAATAAAAGGTGGCATTCAAGTCACCAAGCCTTACATTCTGGTTCAGGAATATGCCTTCATTTAGAAGAGGTAAGCTTCCTTACACAAGAACACCATGTGGATTGATAAAGACACTGTCCTGTGTAATAGTCCCTTCTTAACCCCACCCAAGTTGGAGAGATCAGCTCCCCTATAAACTGCATTTACCTCTTTCCATATAGTAGTGCAACTCCCTGCAATTTGTTGGCTTTATTTCTTGTCATGCAATAGCATGAACAGTAAGTTGTTAAAATTATCTCTCCTGTATCTTAGTATTGTCCTTGATACAAAATATATACTCTCTAAATATCTTTAAAGACTGAGTGACTATTTTATGTGATAAAATTAATTTATATAATAATCATTATAGAACTTTAAAAAATGGTGCTACTTTTGAATTTTAGGACTTTTTTATGTTAACCACATCAAGATATTTGATTCACCTTATGAATTATATAAATCATATAAAATATATATTATTATCTCTAAATCACATTATCAAACTAGATTGCTTTCTCTTTTGTATCACTTCCCTGGATTCTTTAAATATTTTGATACTATTGGCAAAGATAGTAAAATATAAAAGCTATGGGGATGTAATTTTAATGAATGCATAGGATTATGTGACCCTGATCTGGAGGAGAAAATAATGATATTCTACTATGTGGTAGATTTTATGTCCACTCAAAACCATTCCATTTCACTTTTAACTAGGACCTTTCTGAATTAGGTTTCAATTTCCATTTGAAAAATGTGGTGATCTAGTATCAGAGAACATATATGAGTTAGTAAAAAGTGTCATTTATATTGTAAGTGCCAGAAATTAAAATTCCAATGTTTATTTGAGAATAATTTCTCCAAATGATACTCTAGTTACACTGATGATACCTTCACAATGATGAAGTATACTGTTTTACTTGGGAATTTCAATTTCAATAATTATCTTGATATTTTTTCCACACGATGAAAAATGACCATTTTGGGTAATTGCATATTTTACCAATAGATATTTTTCCATTTAAATGAACATATTGATTCCATTATTGTGTAGTCCAGAGTTAACCTCTAATATTCCACTGAATTCAAGTCTTGAAGTAAAATATCAAGATATATTTAAATACACGCCAAAGGAATTTTTATTGTGAGTTCCCACCAAACATGTATATACTGCCTTTAATAGAAGTGATTATCCTTTTCTAACTTTATTCATGAAGAATATTCAAATTTTCTTTATCTAAAAATGCCTCCCTGATTCAAATTCTTTTATCTCTTGCAATTTCTCTTGGAAATTTTTTTTTAATTCTACTGGATGATTTTCTGCAATTTTATATTATATACATATACTAAAATATGTATTCAACATTTAATTATTAAATTGTTCCGTGTGTGTGTGTGTGTGTGTGGTTGTGTGTGAAAATAGTTAAGCATGCCAGAAGGTATAATATAATATGGTGGTCAAAAGAAAAGTTTCCCCATTTTTCTCAATTTCCTCATAGGTTGGGCAAATGAAGAAATGAACATTGGGCAAAATTAGTAAGGGAAAAACTGAAATTTAATCACATTACTATGGAGAATAGACGGCAACAAATTGTGGGGTAGCTGAGGCCATATCCATGATTTACATCCTGAACTGAGGTGTGGAAAGGGTATCTGGGGTTTCGGGGGAGAGATAAGGGTTCACCACATGGGAAGAAGAAATGACTCAGCTTTACTCTGAAAGTAAAGATAAATAAATTCCCTTTCTGTGTTTTTCTGGGGATTAGAAGAATAGCTGAGGCCCAGGGGATAGTAGAAGTAGATGGCTTCTTTGACTAAGGAGAGGGATAAAGAGAAGAATTCTTTTGCCTGTGGGATTGTCCTCCATTGTCATTGGCTTCTTAGTGTCAGTGTAGGGCATTCAGAACAGCCCGATTTTGAGAAACTTGGGGTATTCTGTTTAGCCACCTCAATAGCAATCAATTATTTACAGATATTTTAAGAAGTTTTATAATATTCACAAAGAAATATCATAGAGAATTTATATTTCTCTCTACAGAAATATGTTCAGAAGATTAATGTTTGTGTGTGTGTATGTGTTTTGTTTTTGATTTGATAATGTAAGAGTTTAACCGCAATTTCGCTTAGAGGTGAGACTGTTTCATCTTCAAAAATAGTAAACAATATTGGATATCTGGGCAATAGGTGGTCTTGAGCAAGTATCTTAAAAGGAGAAACTCCTGATATCCTGTAGAACTGTGAAATACATTTGATCAATTATTCATTTAAATATAAAACTCGAATCACTGGTTCCATGTTCTTCAAACTTGTCAGAGGTTTACAATTATAGACAACTGTAGGAAGCAATTCTTAATCATGCATTTCAATGTTTTTAGCATGTTTGTATAAAAAGAGCGTACTATATTCTACTTTTAAAAGATCACCATGTAAATACATATATAAATATAGATAGCTATATGTATAGATCTTAACAGTGAATCCCATGAATAGTTCAGCTAACTGAAATATCTGTTCATAATTTCATGACCTGAAGTTATTTTCATATACATTTTTCCCATTTTAAAGAGTAATAAAAGATAAATGAGATGCATTCTCTGAAAATAAGGAGATAATAATCTGCCAAATGAAAATTAGAAATAACAAATAACAAAATAATTCCAAAAAGGAATATAATACTCACAATAATAAAGTTGTGAAGTACTATGGTTCGTCAAAATGAAATAAATCAGCATATAATTTTATGAAACTTCCTATTTTGAGATAAGCTATTTATTGTGGCCCCAGGTTTACAATCAACTAAATAAATGACTGTCAACTCATGGAACTATTCAATACTCAGTTTTCTTACATAAAAATTAGTGAGTTAGTTTTATAATTCTCTGAGCTTTTACTTTTGAGAACAAAATTATCAATATTACTGGATAATATTGTCATGAAGGACATAAACTTTGATGAAACAGGAAAAAAGTATCCCAAAAAAGTAAGTACATAACACATGTATGGAATTTCCATAGATGAAATAAGCAAAACTAAAATCAAACTAAATAAAACTAAGTCGTATAAAGCGCAAAATGAGACACTCTCGAACCCCCTAAAAAACCCTAAATATATCTTTTAAATTAATGTATGATATATAGATGCTGATTTATGATGAGGAACACCTTAAACATAAAATGCTATGATGCAATATATCTTTAATAAATCTTTTAGAGTACATTGATCAGTTCAGTTGGAACTAAATTTTATATAGCTTCATAAAAATCAATAGTGCTAGAGCTGTACATCGTTGTAGTGATTCTGAATGCAGTAATTTATTGTAAAAGTAGTTAATTTAAAACAGGGATCAGGAATTCATTTGACTATGACTAGAGCTGTTGTGGAAGATCTGTGAGAAAGATGATTTCAAGAGGAAGAGTATAGAAAGGAGTATAATTCCAAAGCTATGCTAGGAATTCAAGATTAAATTAATGAGGGGTTAAACTGACATGACAAAAATGAGAAGATAATGGTGAACAGAATAGATGTTAAAAAGAACAAATTATATAAGAATTTTTATGAAGATGTGAGGATAAAAGAATACAATTTGAAAATTTAAATGTGACTGGATAAATGATGCGTTATGTCTAAAAGAAAATCAAGAGGGTTTTGCTTTTGGAGAGACAAGACTTTAAAAAAAACAAAACATACAAAGCAAAATCTCATTTAACTTTTGGCTAGAAGAAAGATTAGATATAACCCAAGCCAATTTATTTATTTCACATAGGAAGAAATCAAGGTTCAGGTAATTATCTGATTAATCAGATGACTAATAAAGAATAAAATTTTGAGGAGACAAAATAAAGCAGGAGAGTCCCAAAAAGCAGTAGAATATAGCTGATGACAACAATAAAACTAGTTTGCTGTCACAGTAAAATGATCATGAGCTTTAATAATAACATTGAAAGAAACTTATAGAAGAGCAACTTGCTACTGACGTGCCAAGAATCGCAAGAACATTGCATTATAATTTTAGGAAAACAAATTTTCTTATGACATATCCCTATTGCATACTGTAAGAAAAATGGAGGACGGAAAACAATCTTAAACCTCTGAGATATTTCCTGCTGCTCTGTTATACTGAGATTAATTGCAAGTCACATAAGTTAAGCAACACAAAATGTTTTACAGAACACATGCTAGGTTTCACATGCCCTAAAATAAAGGGCTTTAAATGTGACACAATACATGCTACTGGAAGAATTTCTGAATATTTCTATTATAAAGTCATTTTCTCCCACTGCCACTTCCCTAGAATAGTGACAAGATAAAATTGATTTATTAAGCTACCATTTCAGAGAATGATGTAATTATCTCATTTTAAAATTGAAAATATATAAATCAATGATTCTGTTAGTCACATGTTTCAGGAATTTTTCCATAATTGTGTATATTATAATTAATCAAGAAATTGTTATGAATAGAAACTAGTTCAAGACGGCAACATAGGAGGATCCTTGACTTACTCTGTCTAGGAAACAGCTTGAATCTGACTATATGTGAAACTCTCGGAATAGAACCTACAGCCTTTACACAACTGACTGATGAGAAAAAATTCCACATTGAAGAAAAGGCAGCTTGGGGAAGACTCTGGGGGCCATCAGACCTGACCTGGCAAAGAGCAGATAGGCAGAGTTGAGACAGTGTGGACCCTACCTCCTGAACCTTGAATGAGAAGAGTAAGCAACTGAATGCACTTCCTACCCCAATTGCAGACAGGCAACCACTGCTGGTGGGAGACTGCAGGCAGAGTATAGACCACAGACACATGTGCACATTGCCCTCCACCTGAAGGGAAATTTCATTCATAAAGCTTCAGAGTGAGCACACGCCACAGCAAATCCAGAGACCATGGGCTTGTGTTCACTATTTTCCCCATTTTGAGGGACAGAAGGTCTACTCCCTGAACCTAGATGCATTGGCTTTCCTGTGCATTTATGTACTCCTCAGCCAGCACAGATACCACAGGCAGGTCAAAGGCCTATGCACAACTTTCTCACTGCCTGTTGAGAAAATGAGCTCTCCATACTCCTCAGCATGCACACAGCACACCTGGCCCAGAAATCACAGCTGCATAGATAGCCCTCTCCCGGCTGAGAGGCATAAAGTATGCTCCCCACTGCAGCTCAAAGTAGGAGGAAATCTAGAGTTAAATTAAAGGAAAACCACAGTACTGAATTCAAGGCAGAAAGAAAGCTACACCAAAACCACTCTGAAAAGAAAAAAAACAGAAACAGAAAAATTATGACTAGCCCCCCAAAGAGGAAGAAGTCTAGAGCTAACCAGTGAAGAACTCCTTGGATATGGGCTGGGATGAAATAACTCATAAAAAGTTCAAAAAACTAGTTATAAAAAAGTTGAACGAGGTGCAGGAGGTGCACAGCTACTCAAGGGTAATTGGATGAACTCAGAAAAGAAGTGACAGATCATAGGGAACATTTCATCAAAGAGATTGAGGACAGAGAGAAAGTCCTTGAATAAATGCTAGAAATGAAAGATAAAGTCAAGAAAATTAAGGCAAACATGGAAAGTTCCATAAACTAACTCAACACCCAGAGGAACGAATATCAGAAATTGAAGATAAAGTAACAGAGGTTACCCTCATGGAAGAGGAGCGAGAGACAAGATTAAGGAATAATGAACGAACTTTGAGAAATATCAGACACTATGAGAAGAGCAAACATAAGGATCACAGGCACCACAGAAGTAGCAGAGAGGGAGAAAGGAGCAGAAAACCTATTTTAAGACGTAATAGTAGAACATTTCTTACATCTGTCACAAAGATTCAAGAAACAGAGAGAACATGGAAATGTATAAATGTAAAGAGACTTAACGCAGACATATCATTGTAAAATTAACAAAAGTCAACAACAAAGAAAAACCACTCAAATTTGTTAGAGAAAAGGAAATCATAACCTACAAAAGCATACCCATCAGGATATCATCAGACTTCTCAACAGAAATCCCACAGGCCAGGAGAGAATGGAATGATGTCTTCAAAATACTAAAAGCAAAAACTATCAGTCAAGAATACTCTACCCTGCAAAATTATCATTTAAATATCATGAGAAATGAAGTTCTTCAATGACAAACAGTAGTTAATGATTTTTCCATCGCCAAGTCAGTTATTCAAGAAATCCTGAAGGGGGTTCTACAACAGGGAGAACAAAAACAAAGACTCACCAAGTCTAGAAAATGGTGATAAACAGGAAAGAAAAAGCAGGAAAAAAGATAAGACCAGCAGGAGTGGATAAAAATATAATTAAAGGAAGAAAGAAAAAGAGGTATCCTATACAAATATATAAAGATGAAATGACATCAGCTCTTAAAAGAAAATATAGAAAAGGACTGTTAGAGTCAACCCATGGGCCAGGCACAAAACCCAAATCTAAAGAGATACATAGCTGGGAAATAGATAGAACTGACAGAACAGACAGTAAATACTAACAAATGAAAAAGCAAACCTAAATAGAAAATGAAGCAACATGCAGAGAAAGCCAACATTAAACAGAGTCTCAAATGACATCAGTAAAATCCTGCATTTCAGTCATCACTCTAAACATGAATGTACTGAACTATCAATCAAAAGACATGTAGTGGGTAAATTAATCAAAAACAGGAAACTGATATATCTGAAGACAAACATATGTTGAAAGTCAAGGGCTATGGAAAAATATATCAAAGCAACAATGATGAAAGGAAATCAGGGACTGCAATACTAATATCAGACAAGAGAAACTTCTAATTAAAAATGGTATGATGAGGCAAGGATGGATAGGATACTACATTATAGTCAAGGTGGTAATCCATCAAAAAGAAATATCATCAGTATATATGAACCCAATCCAGGACCATCTAAATGTATACAATAAAAGAAAATACTGACAAACCTAAAGGTAGACATTGACAGTTATACAATAATAGCAAGAGACTTTAACACTCCACTTACATCAGTAGATAGATCATCCAGGCAGAAAGGCACAAATAAATAAAGATCCTAATTTTAACAGTAGAACAGATGGAGCCAACAGACATACATGGAATGTTTTACTCCAACAAAAAGCTCTGTAATTTCTTCTTAGATGTTCATGGAATATTCTCAAGAATAGACCATGACTTGGGACACAGAGCAAGTCCAACAATTAAGCAAAATTCAAATTATAGAGAGCATCTTCTCTGATCACAAGGGAGTAAAACTGGAAGAATCACAAAGCAGTGGAGATTGAAAAAAATAAAAAAAGCATGCTTCTAAACAACTCCTGGATTATCAATGAACCTAAAGATGAAATTGAGTCTTATCTGGAAGCAAACAAAAAATCACAGACAAGCTACTAGAACATATGGGATGCAGCAAAAGAAGTTCTGAGAGGAAAGTTTATAATCATAGAAGTTATAATTAAAAAAAAGGAGAGTGCAAATTAAATATCTAACCACACACCTGAGGAAACTAGAAAGGGAAGAACTATTAAAGTCAAAAATAAGCAGAAGAAAGGAAATAAAATTCAGTGCATAAATAAACAAAATTGAAAACAAAAAGACCATCTAAATGATCAATGAATCTAAAAGCTTGTTCTTTGAAAAAATAAACAAAACTGATACATCCCTAGAAAGACTCACAAAGAAAAAGGCAGAGAAAACCTCAATAACTAAAATCAGAATTGAAAGAGGTAGAGTCACAACTGATATCACAGAAATACAACTGATTATGAAAGACTGCTATGAACATTTAAATGTCAACAAATTTGTCAATCACGAAAAAATGAACAGATTTCTAGAATCCTACACCCTGAAAACTGAATCAGGAAGACACAGACAACCTCAATAGACCATCACGAGAGTATAAAGGGTAACAGTTTGAAAAAAGAAAGGAAGAAAAATCTCCCAAAACAAGAACCCAGGACCAGATGGCTTCACCGGTAAATTCTACCAAACATTCAAAGAGCTAATCCCCATCATCCTTAAACTCCTTCCCAAATTTGAAGAGGAGGGAAAACTCCCAAATTCATTCTGTATTGTCCTGATTTCAAAAGTATACAAAGATAGCAGCAACAACAAGAAACCCCCAAAACAACAAAAACTACAGACCATTTTTGTTGATGAATAGATACAAAAATCTTTAGCAAAACTCTGAAAAATAGCCTTCCACAGCATTATTATGCACCATCAAGTGGGATTTATACCAGGGATGCAAGTATGGTTCAAATATGCATATCAATCAAAGTGATACACCACATCAACAAAGTGAAAATGAAAGTCACATGATCAATTCAGTAGATGCAGAAAAAGCATTCGACAAGATCAATACCGATTCATGATAAAAATCCTCACCAAAATAGGACTAGAAGGCATATACCTTAGCAAAGCAATACGCAACAAACATAAAGTCAATGTCATTATCAATGGCTAAAAACTGAGAGTCTTTCCACTAAGATCTGGAACAAAACAAGGATGTACACTATCACCACTATAATTCAACATAGTTCTGGAAGTCTTGGCAAGAGCAACAAGGCAAGAGAAGGATACTAAAGGAATTCAAACTGGAAAAGAGGAAATAAAATTATCTTTATTTGCAGATGACTTGATATTGTACCTTGAAAACCCTAAAGCCCCATGAAAAACCTACTAGAAACAATAAATGAAAAAGGCAAAGTGGCAGAATATAAAATCAACACAAAAAAATCAGTATGATTTCTGTATACAAACAATGAATTAGAAATGAAGAAAAAAATCCCATTCACAATAACACCAGTAAAGATCAAATACCTGAGAATTAACACAACAAAGGAGGTGAAAACTTTTACAACATATATATATATAATATATATATGTATGTATGTATGTATGTATGTATGTATACATACTTAACAATTGGTTTCACATAGAGTAGAAAGCTTTAACACAGCAAAAGAAAAACACTAAAACAAAACAAAAACACGTCCCAAGGAATTGGAGAAGATGTTCACATAGCATACATCAGATAAAAAGCTTAATCTCTAAAATATACCAAACTTATACATCTCAATAGTAAAAAAGTAAATGACCCACTCAAAAATGGGCAAAAGAATTAAAAAGAACTATTTTAAGAAGACATGCAAATAGCTTACAGTCACCTGAAAACATGTTCTATACCAGTCAGAAAGAAAAAGAGAAACACAGCATGGTTTCCCTCATATGTGGAATATAATGAAATGAAACAATTGGACATACAAATCCCAACAAAAATAACAGAACTCAGTATTGGTTATAAGGGGGAAGGGGACTGAGTGAAAAAGGTAAGGAACACTGGAACTCTAGTGATGGGTATGGTGTGAAATAAAGAGTGAGATGCAATTTCAGTATCCTAAAAGGAATTTAGCATTGTGAACTCACAAAATAATAAATATTTCTATTAAAAAAAGAAATTGCTAAAAAGGGGAAAATGGAATGAAATTATAAATAATAACATTTATCTACACCTTAATCAAATAGTTTTCATCTTTACAGTTATATTTTTGAGAAAAGTCATTTTTGTCTTATTTTTTAAAAAATAAACATACCTACATATACAATTAAATTTCAATTGTCATCTATTTATAACATACTTAATTGCAGCTTTTCCCAAATATATATTAAAATATTTAGTTGACCAAAATTATGGCATATGTAGAATGTATGCTATCTATTTTAAGTAAAAAGGTTTCTGTCAGTACATATTTATTGAAACAAAAAATCATTCTGAAAACATTTAGTAAAAAATAAAACTTCACAATTAATTCTCATCTTATATAAACTCTTAGCATCTCAAATAGTTCATCCTACATGGGAGTATCCAAACATCTACATCTGTTGAATAGAAATTGATAGAAGTTGATACCCACCTACTTTTTTCTCTGAGAAGTTAATTTATCAAAAACTATATTAGATAATTGCTCCAATGTATAATAGAAATAATAATTATCTACATGTATGCAATTATAATATAAAATGCAT
Organism: Solenodon paradoxus; assembly: GCA_004363575.1. Lineage (NCBI taxonomy): Eukaryota > Metazoa > Chordata > Mammalia > Eulipotyphla > Solenodontidae > Solenodon > Solenodon paradoxus. Next base: position 17,600 of record RJWH01004842.1, on the reverse strand, counting down.
AATATAATTCATATTGCACAGTTTACCTTTTTTTATTTAGAAAAAATATGGAAATTTTAATTTCTTTATTAGAATTGATTATGCTTCCGTAAGATTTAACTTTACATTAATTTATTGACTAAAATTTAAAATAATTTTCCTTAAAATTAATTTTCATTGCTGATTGTTGATACCTGTTTTTTTCTGTTATTTATAATATATTTAGCTATGTATAAAATCATAAAACATTTTTAACAAGACATCAGATCCATCAAATTGTAACAGGTTGAATGTTAGGGCAGTCAGGTGACCTATTATGAATTCTTTATTACTGTAAACATTAGCCAAGGTCAAACTGTGTCTTAGATAATGGCTTTATTGGAAGTGGAGGATGATGGGTGGAGAAGGAGAAACAGAAGGGAGGAAGGGAAGCAGGGATGGACAATCTGACAGAGTCAGCTCAGTACAAGTGCAAAACTTCTCATTATGGAAGTCTTGAGCTGGTCTTTTTAACTTTTTTTTTTTTTTTAGCAGTTCAACAAAATGTTAGGAAACTCTCTGCTGTGCTCTAGAGTTTGCATCTTAGGGGATGGATCAGGTGATGGCAGCATGGTTAATAAGATAAATTTTTTGTGGCTAGTTCTTCTCCTGTGGTGATATAAGCATTTTAAGAGGGAACAGAAAGTGGGATAGTCAACACAGAAGAACAAATAATTGTCACAATGGAGAAATTAAATATTTCAGGAAAGGGGAAATTATCAAAAGTCCTTTCACAGTGGGTCAGTTAATATTTTTAAATACAGTGATGTTTTACTAAGAAGCTACCAGATGTTGTGCATGTTATCCAGAGAGCCCAACATCATTAGACCCTGCCTGTTGCAAAACAGTGTATCAAAATTAATCGACTTTGAAGGTGTGGAGGTCAAAAGAAAAGTTTCCCCATTTCTCTGACATTCTTCACAGGTTGGACATATAAACAAGTTAATATTAGGTGCAATTAGTAAGAGAAAAGTCCTTATTTATTAATAACATGCATATGGAGAATTTGCACAGCAGTACGTTCTGAGGTTTCTGGGACACACCCACACATACATACACACAAACATTTCTAGAACTGAGGTATGTAACAATATTAACAAAAGAAAATCAATAATAGAAAAAAATAAATTCATGGTCTAGAGAAAATAAAGATCCTTTCCCAAGTCTTTTCATGAAGTTTATGTTTTGTTAAATATTGAATCTACAATCTAGTGGTATATTTTAGTTTAAATTTGAATAAAATATTAATTTTAAAAATAATCTCATTCTTTCACATTATTATATACTTTTTTAGAGTATTGAATTTGCCAGTCTGTGTGCATTTCACACCACACTCAACACCATTCCCAGTTCCATTTCTCATCACCTTGTTAACTGCTTCCTGTCTGTCTTCCTCCCCGCCCCTAGTCATTGTTTCGCATCCTGTGATTTTTTCGGATATTTTCTGCTCTTACTTCTTTAAATAAATTTTCTGCTCCTTTCTCCCCCTCTCAGCTTTGAGGATGCCAATTATTCTTAACGTTTGTTTTTCTCATGGTATCTGATATTTCTTTCAGTGTTTCTTGATTTTTTTCCTCAATCTTCTTTCCTTTTTCCCATGAGTGTCACCTCTATATTTTTGTCTTCAATCTCTGAATTGTTTTCCTCTGTGAGATTGAGCCTTTTTTAATGGAACGTTTCATGTTTGTCTTTATTTTATTGATTATGTATTTTTTGTATGTCTAGCAGCTCTATTTCAGCATTTTTTATAGCTTCGGTCTCTTTAGTGAAGTAATCCATATGATCTATCACTTCTTTTCTGAGGTCTTGGATTTCTCCGCCGATAGTTAAGACATACCTGTTAGGTTGTCTCCTTCAATAACAGTCTATTTCTTCTCTAGAGAGCACCTGGTCTCCTCTCTTTGAGCCCTTCATGGTTTTGTGGTTTTTTGAATGTGGGCAAAAGGCTTGGCTTTTGGTATGTCTGCTTTTTCTTTTCCTATTGGACACATATTTTTCTCTTTCTCTTGTTTATTGATGGCAGCTTTGGGTTGTTGTGTATGATATGGCAATTGTAGCCTGTGTGATATCCCTCTTCAGGTTCAGTTCACAATAGGGAACTGGTTTGCTCAACTCAGCAGCAGGCAACAATCATTTTTCAGAGGTAGGTATGATCACTTGATTTGAAGCTTCTAGGTCAAACAGCCACTGCTGTGCTTGTCAACTGGTGGAGACAGCTCTCGCTCCTACCCCAGACGCTCCTTCCAGCACTTGCAGGCCATGCACATAGTATTAAAGGTAGCAGAATATTTTAAAAAGAGAGGAAGTATTTCGGTATTTCTAAAGTATATCATCAATTGTGGATAGTAATAGAGATGACCCTGAATATGTAGATTGAAGCAAAATCATGCAGCACCATTTTTATCATGTTAATATCTTGAGAAGTGAAGATGGATTCTGAACAGATGATTGATGTAGTCACGTTTCACTTTGGAAAGCTCTCTTAATATTTGAATACAGAGAATGAATTGTAATGAAGTGATAAGATTATCCTTTTGCTTATAATAATGCATTGAATTCCATTTCCCCTAAGCCATCTCTAAATTTAGTTTCTGTGACAATTATTATTTTCTCACATAGGTTGTCATTTATTTACTATTTCTATTGATTCCATCTTTTCAGTGTAGGTTACAAAGAGAATGGTGTCTTTTTATATTTTACTCATTGATGTTTTACAAGTACCTAGAAAGTTTCTGGTTTAGTGTGGGTCATCACAATATTATTTCTATTAATAAAATATGATTGTGCTAGTTTGGAAGATGTTATTGATAATTTTTTGCGAAATTCTCTTAATTATAAAAATGTTTATCTGTTGTCAAGTTTTCTAGGTATGCAAGCATATCATCATCAAAAGGAGATAGTTTTCTTTAATAAATAACATTTGTATAAATTTTTCATGCTTTTGGGTGTTTGTATTCAGTATTTTATCCTAAATCAAGATAAATAATAGTAGCAATAGTCAATATTCTTGCAATTTCTTCACATCTAGGAAAAATAGCATTCAAAAGTTGTAATTGTGAAAAGAAATATGGTTATTTTTAAGAGAAACAAGGAAATTAGTTTGATAAGAGCAGAATAAATCATAAATATGAGATATATATTTTCAAATGTTGAATATTTAGCTCTTACATACTCATACCTATTTTTTGGTTTTTTTTTGGTTTTTTTTTTTGGTTTTTTTTTTTTTTTTACAGAAGATACAGGCAGGAATGAAGTCTAGTAGACAGGTAAGCAAAAAGAGAGAGGAGAAAGAAAAATTTTATTTACTTCATTTATATGTTCATCTTGGATGTTTTCCTGGGCCCTGTGTCTTGAACTGGAGACCTTGGAATGTCTATGTACTATACTGGTGAACTAAACTTTGTGGCCACTAAGGTGTACCCCTATATTCTATTTTCTCTCTATATGCTTTTTGCACAAATTTCCATTTATATTTGTGTACTCTAAATCTCGAATTTTATTTATTCATTTTCTGAATGAATGTCAGAATGTCATTCTGACATTCTAAATCTCTGCTTGCTTCATTGTCTCTGAGAAATGACCCTCTGCTATAGCCTTGTTCATACCAAGAACTGGCATTTTCCTTAAAAAAAAGTGGATGCAATTTACTGACATGAAAAGAGTAAAAGCCTCAAGGCAAGTGGAGTTTCTGCTCTTAGGAACATTCATGCATTGTAATAAAGAGTGCAGGACATATGGCACAATGACATAGATGAGAGAGTGCTTACAAAGGATGAGAAATTTCCTTTCTAATGTATCTTTTCAGTGCAGTAAAGAGTAAGTTTGTGGATACTTGTGATAAAAGAAAGTGCTGGAGGTTTTTGAAGAGAACAAATACAGAATGACCATCTAAGAGAATAGTGAGTGAATGGTTTAGTAAAATATAGTAAGATTACTTTTGCAACTAAGAAACAATGCCGATCTGAAAACATCTTTGTCTTTCTGGAATAAAACTTGTAAAATTTTTTAGAAAAGAAATTAATTTTCACAGTACTAGTATCTTCTTTCATTTAGATGATAGGCGTTACAGTTTTAAGTTGTGAAATTGGAGATTTAACCAACATTACACTTTTATTCCTCCCTTAACGAACCGTGTTTTCATGGCAGATTCAGGTTAATAGACAGAATAATGTGTTCAACTTTTAGTTGATCTCATTAAAAACCAATATTCTGATTCTTTTTGTTTTAATTTTCTCATTCCAATGGCTGGAAATAGCAACAGCTGGTAAGCCTTGAAAGCCATGAATTTATAGAGGGCATGACTGTCTTGCTAGCTTGTGTCACTAGAACCACTCTACTGTACAGTATGAAAGAAATAAGCATTCATTGCTCTGAGCCACTGTATTTTGAGGTCTTATCATAAGGGTTTATAATCTTTTGTCATACCATGATGATTCACTTGCAGCCTTGTATGGAAAGAAAATGTTAAGTTATGTATAGAAGGTAATCCACTTTATTTTCCTAACTTTAAAATAAACATTTTAGGTAATTAAGTATGTGCTGAAATTTGTAATATTAAAGTCTTTCCATTTTAGAAAAAACCAATACTCTCATAAAATGTTAATCTACTAAACTTAATTAACTCAACAACAACCATTTGTAAATCATCATTTCTATGTTCAGTCTGATGGAAGGTATTTGATACACAAAAATTAGCACAATTTTGATTACATGAATTTTTTGAAGTAAGTATTCTAACCTCTTATGTTTATCATAACACATAAATTGATAGAAATTTTAAATAGATTTTAAGACTTGAAGTTTATTGAGATTTTTTTGTTTTTCACTACCTGAAGATTTTACCATTCCTTTAATTAAAAGAAATCCAATAGCTGTGGGATATGCTGAAAGTTTCACTGAAGAGTGAGGAAAGGAACATGGACAAAGTATGTTTGAATGCATCCATAGGGGGAAAAAAAAACATTCTTGAAATTATTCTATTGAATTTAATAAAATTATATGGATGGGTGAAGGATAGTTATAGTAAATGAGTAGATTTAAAATCAGGGAGGAAAAGAGAGAGGATATATTCTATTATTTCCTGATTAATTCAGCTTCTTCTCTGATGAGCATCTTTTCTCTGACTAATTTTTATTTTGTTAAAATACATCTTCGAACTTTTTTCTAAGTGAGTATAAGCATGGTTTTGCTCTGTGTCTGCACATATCTGAAATGTCTTACTTTTTTCATGTTTTTCCCCTACATGTATTTATTTAAGTAATATTTACATATCATAAAATTCACTTTTTGATATAAAAATCAGTGAACTTTTAGTAACCATAGTTATTAAAATATCTCCACTCTGTTTCAGAAGATTTCCATCACTCCAAAAGTGTACTCTTGTCTTTTGTAGTAAATTCCTGGTCCTTTTCTCAATCCAAGGCAACTATTATCCACTTTCGTTTATACAGAGCATACATTTTCTGTACATTTCATATAGTGAATTCCAGTTATCTCTAAATCCTCAAGGGAATTGATTTCAGTCCCCCCATCTCCCAAATACCAGTCCACAGATTGTCGTCTCTTAGATAAAGCAATGTGGTATTTCCATAAAACCTATGCATATCCATCTGTATATTATAAGTCATTCTTAGGTATTATTTATAATACCTAAAGTAATGTAAATTTTGTGTAAATAGTTGTTACTTTTTATTCAAGTAATGGTCACAAGAAAAATTCTACATATTCAGTAGAGATGTAATGATACCTGACTACATAATACATATTTTTTTATCTGTAGTTGGTTGAACATATGTGTTCACTTCTTTCACTTAGGATAATATATCTGAGATTCCTTTATATAATGTATATATGCAGATTTTATTGCTTAATAGCATTTCATCATTTGGATATGCTACATTTTGTCTATCCATTTACCAGTTTGCAAACATTTAGCTAAATTCCAGTGTTGTTACAACAAATAATTCCACTATGAATATTCATATAGAATAGTGTGTGGATGTACAGATTTATTTATCATATGTAATATCTAATATTGGCATGACTAGATTATATGATAAATTTATGTGTAATCATTTTAACAAATGCCAAAATTTTCTCTATGATGACTGTACTAACAGTCCCAAAAACAATACATAAATATAGTAGCTTCTCTACATCATACCAACATTTGTCATGCTTGTCTTTATTATAATAATCATTCTTGTGTGTGTAAGTAAGCTAATTATGGTTGTGATTTGTGTTTTCATAATGACTGATCATGTTGCACACACTTTCATGTTTTTTAAAATTGAGATATCAGCAATTTATAACTTTTGCCCATTTAAAAATTAGATACTTTTTCTCATAAGTCCCTGAAACATTGTTTTTCTTTATTTTTCTTTCCTTGTTCTCTAGATTTATCAATTACCAGTTCTAGATCCTGAAGTATGTTAATTATTCTTTTTGTAATGTCAACCTGTTATTGAGATCTTCTAGACAACTTTATGTTTTAGTCTTTAATTTCTCAATATAATTTTTATTTCTTTTTGTTTCTTTTAAAGTTTTTTTAAAGGGAAAGTGCAGGAAGGAATGAAGGCAAATAGGCAAGCAGGCAGCAAGAGAGTCAGAAGAAGCACTTTATTTTCATTTCGTTGCTCACATTGGTAGTTCGCCATCCTGGGTCTTGAACCTGGGACCTTGGGATGTATGCAGGACTGCTCCCAGGTGTACTAGACCACTAGGCTACCAGGGCACACCCATTTTTTTTAATAATCTACTTTTCTTTTAGAGACTGTATAGAGATATAATTGTGCTTTAATTCTTTGAAGGTGGTTGCCTTTGGTTTTTGAACATATTCATTATAGCTTCTTTGAAAATTTTCTAATTTCAATATGAAAATAATTTCTATTGATTATTTTTACTTGAATGTGTGCCAGAAATTGTGGTTTAATTTTAAGTGGCTTAATATTTTTGAAAAATTTAAAGTCTAATCAATGTATTTGAGCAAGCATGGATTCTAATTTTTCTCCTGAGGATTGTTCTTGTTGCTGATTTATTGGTTGTTATTGTTTTGAAAATTGATGCCCCAAATCTGTGGAGTATTATAGTATTTGGTCACAGATGTATCTTTTAAGAAAAAATTGTATTGAAGGAATTGTATTCCTTCAAAACATTTCTTCGATTTAAGCAATGCATCATTATAAATCAATGTTTATAATACATTAAGTTTACCACTCACTTACCAGTTCTTCCTTTGAATTATCATTTATTCTAGCCTGCTGCAAGAGGTTCAAAGAAATTCACTCAAAAAATAAATTAAAGAATTCACTGTTTCAGACATATAACTGTAGTTTTATCAATATGCTGACATTTACTTTCTCCAAGAAGGAAGTTGTAAAAGAAAGTTAAAATTATATACTGAAGTTACAATTGTTTTGCTCTCCTATATAATTTAAAATAAATCCTTGACTTCTCTAACCATTTGATATAGTATTATCAGAAGTCCAAATAATTTGAGACTCTGGAATTGAAAGAATATTGTAACATGTAGCAGATAGAATACTCCATTAAAGAAAGCACATTTGAAATGTTAACTTTTGAGCTCAGAAATTTATTTCAATTTCTCTCTTTCATTCTTCATGGCATTTGTAAGTTATTTTATATTTGTACATTTTCAAGGTGATTTCATCAGAAACTAACAAAGTCTGACCTACATTTCTTATTGAGTTATTTCCCACAAATATCTACTCCCAAATATTTGATGCTGTATTCACTTGCTTGTTACATATATATATATGTATATATATATATAATTTTATAATGTCCACATATTTGGATATTATATATGTATATATGTATATATAAAACTTGCTAAGAATCCAAGATTAAAATCAAATCACAATGCTCTAAGATATTTTTGCTCAAACTACTTAACTATTTGCTTTCTGCTTCTGAAGAAGAAATTACATAGACTGATTAGTTTCTATGCTTGCAGATTTCCATATGTTCTTGAGTACAGGAGTGGCCAGATACTATTTTTTTCCCATACAGTGCTATAACTTACTGAAGCAGTGATTGATATACCATGTGTTTTGGGTTTTTTTTGTTATTTTTTGGGGGGTTTTTTTTGTGAGCGTGTGGTTTTTAACAAGATTTATAATGTTCCAGATGGGGCTGCTATGCTCATTATAGATATGAAATGAAGGTGATGTGAAACAGAGAAAAAGCTGACCTACAAGGAACATTTAATAAAAGTTACAAACATTCATTTTTTCAGCTGAAGAGAATTGGTAGTAGTTTATTACCATTACAAAATATAGCTTATTTTGGTCAACACATTATTTAAAAGCATTTTTCTCACTTCCTGTGTTAATAAATAAATAAAAATTAGCATTGAAATACTTTAATTTTCATTAAATGCCTTGCAAAACTAATGAGAAGAGAATTATGGAAAGGAAAATAGTATGCCCTTTCATTGCCATCACTATTGAAATATCCCAACACTATGTTATTGATTTTTTTAACCTTGCATGAATTGCGTTCTCAAGAAAAATCACTCACCTAGTATTTTATTTGTTTCTGCCTACTTAATGAATCTATATTACTCAGCTTTAATGAAACCTAATAAAACCCACAATCCTGTCAATTTTCACAGACACAAGAAAATCCAAAGCCTTTGACAGTGGACAGTTCAATAACAAATTATGAAAACCAGCTAAATAAAGACACAAAGAGAATTTGTTAAGCTAATTTTTAAAAAATGAAATAAGTATCAACTGACATGATAACTACCCTGTAAATTATTTGGGCAAGCATTGTACTGAGGATCTAGGTGGAAAATATTTTAGACTTTGTGGATCATGTGATATTTGTTGTCCTATAAAATAAGCCATAGCCAACACTACTGGTTGTAAACAATTGAGCAAGACTGTTCCAATAAAGCTTTATTTAAGAAAATAGACAAATGTTTGTATTTGGCCCCATGAATTTTACTTGCTTATCTATTCTAGACAAATGTTCTCTGTATATTGGTTTCAAAAACACTGGATAGTGAAGAATCTTTATTTTTAAATAAATTTTTGCATCACAAATTTAAAATTCTCATTACTATAATGTTTTCTTGAATTTGATAGTATAATTCTGTTTTTTTGAGTGGCAGCCTCCTTATATCATTTGGACATATATATTCGATTATGTGTAAGGAAGCACACATATTAAGATGAGATGCACTTAGTTTGAAAAGTTTCCTTAATGATTATTTTTAAAAAACATGAGTATGTATGTTTAATATTAAATTAACAATTTTATGATAGGATATTTGAATTGAGAAAATAAATTTAACTAGACTCATAAAATAGTTACCTATACTAAATAAAGACTATACATCTTCTGAAGTTGCTCTTATTTTCATTGTATAAATTTGTATTGAGTGTATAGAAATCTTAGCAAACTAAAAGATGTTTTTGATTATAGAATCATTATTAGTCATTCACTAATGACATTTATTACTTACAAATCTTCATTACAATAATGATATAATAAAAGTTGATCTGCATTAAAAGACTGCAGCATAAAATAAATACAATTTTAAGCAACTGTCATTTTTGTGTAAATGATTACTATTCTCAGTTGTATATTTTGTGCTCATTATTGACTATAAAATACTTTCAATTATGTGTAATACATTTATGTTGAAGATGTAAGTAATTGCTGTCCTTATTTGCAACCAATTTTTATTTAAAGCCTTTGCTTTGTTTCCTTGTGTTTTATTGGCAGTTTTAAAAAAAAATCTAATCATTCACAAATTATAACCATAGTAGGCAATCTTGCAGGAAGCCTAGAATTAATATTAAGTTTTAGGGCTAATTTTCTTTTAAATGCTTGAGTTGTCTTTAACATTCAAAGATGTAAAATGTAACAATCTTAAAGCACTATTATTGTCTTTTGTGATAAATGTTATAAAATTTCCCTTAAAGATTTTGTTTATATATGATATAACCAAAGATTAAATTAAAGAACTAAGAAATTATCATCAATAATTCAAGCTAGATTCTTGCTACAAATAGTTTTTAAAATAAGATAGGGTAATGTCACTAACTATGAATTGCAACATCATTCACATCAGCTAAATTTAGATACTGTTTTTTCCATTGCAAGAGGACAGTATGTTTTTGAAAAATTTTAAAGAAACCAATGACATTGGACTTTGACTGCGAAAATCGATTTTGACTTTACTTATTCATTTGAGTTAAAGAAAATGAACAACTTGAATTTGTTTAGCACACAGCTGATTCAAAAAATGTAATCCATAGGTTTTTTGCCTTTACTTTTCATTGTACCTTTAAGAGTTCACTACAATTCTAGCCATTAAAAGGTTGGGAAGACCAATAATAATTATATATCAATTTGGAAGTGTAAAAACATGAAATCATATTCTTTACTATTATGTATATGATTCTAAAATATTGGACTCACATAATAAATATTATCCATACATTTGTTTCTATATTTAGTGATATGTATACTATTTTAATTGAACTCTTAAATGTTTGTTAAAAATCTATCATATGCTAATTGATAAAACTATTAAGCTAAACTATCACCCTTAACACCACTGAACTCAGTCTAAAATAATAAACATACTTCAGATAACTATATTTAATTATAGAATTCTGCAGGAAGTCTCTAGGTTCACACAGAAAGGAATAGCTAACTCAATAATGATGATTATTGATGAAAATAAATTATATAAATGATGAGAGATGATTTCCTGCATCTGTATACATTGACTATTCTGTGATTCTTATATATTTAATAAAATTGCTAAATGTATTTCCCATTTGAACTGGCATAGTTTTGGTTATTTGTGTGTTTTTTTCAGTGAAAAAGAACTTTCGGAATGAATTGTTCTTTTTCCAATCAAAATCAACTAGCAAGTTCTAAATTTACCCTTTTGTTTTAAACAACCAAGAAGAAAGATAAAATATATAAAACAATCACTTTCAGGAAACTGGATATTAGACAACAAAAATGTAATTCTTGAGAGAAGAGAAGTAAAAAAGGTGAGTTTTGTTTGCCCCAGTTTGCGTCTTTGAGAGAATTTCTAGGCCATGGAACTAGTACCCATTGTGCATGTAGGTCTAGAACTAGTCTATTTTCTACTAGACAGACTACAAATATCATTCACAAAGCATATACCAAAGAATTTTGTCTTAACAATGAGGAACATTCAACCAAGTCTAAATTCTATGCTGAACTTACCTGCTAAATATTAAAAAAAAAAAGGCCCAAAATGAATAAATTGTTTCAAAGCAAAATAATTTTCAGGAATACTAAGTAATGAAAGTTAATATAAAAAATCAGAGATGTTTTAATTATCATAAAACTCAAACATGATATTAAAAGTTTTTATGAATTTATTACACAAAGTTAGAGAAAAAAATTGAATTTATTGAGGCATGGAGGATATAAAATGAGCAAAGTTAAGTTTTTGAAGATAAAACCTATAATATCTATATGATAAATGCATTACATGAGATTAATGGTAGATTGATCTCATGTTATATTGCAAAACCACAATTGAGAATTTACAACATAGCAATGGAAAATATCTGAAATAAAATATAAAAATGAATCATTTGAAAGTGATTAGTACAGAAGTGAACCTTAGGATGACTTCAAGAGGCCTAATAATAATTAGAGTTCCCAAGAAAAAAAGAGGATGAGCAAAAATATTTCAAGACTTCAAAATTTTCAAATAAACTAGACAAATGTACACCAAAATAAAAATTTCAAACCAGAGAAAATTGTGAAAACAGAAATAAAGAAAAGGGACATCAGGAATAGAGGAACAAAATACAGATGGCAGAATAATGCTGGAAAAAATTAGAAGTAGAGCTACCCAGTTAAAGTGTGAAAAGGAAATAAAATACAAGCCTAGAATTTTCCTTCAACAAAAACATTTTTCAAAATTATGATGAAATAATTGTTAGAAAAGGCTGAGATATTTCATCATCAGCAGGCCTGCAATATAACAAAAAGGAAATCCTTCATATATTGAAAGAAAAGGATATCAGTTTAGAAATGCATAATGAGATTCCCAAAATGATGGTTAGAAGGGTTCCATTAAAATAGTATCAATATTGTGTGGAGTTTTTAATATATGAATGAATATAATTTGGGAAAACTGCTATATATAATGTTTAACAGGTGAAATCCTGGATTATGCGCTCTTAAAGGATTTACACTAAACATGTGATATGCTATCACTTTAAGATGGATTATCAAAAGTTCACAATTTCTAGCATGAACTCTAAAGAAAACACTAAAATAAAAATAATAGCTCATAAGAAATTTAGATATGTAAAGCACTCAGTCCACAAAAAGTCAAAAAAAAAATAAAGATGAAATATGAAAAGAAAGATGGAATATATGTTAGAGTTCTCCAGATTAAGGAAAGACAGAGACATATATTAAAGATTTATCTCATCTGAATGTGGGATTTGGCAAGCTGGAGGTCTTTACAGAAGGCCACAGAAGGTTGGAGGTTCTGGCAGCAGTCAATGTTAGTCAGAACACAGACTAAAGGAACAATTCCTTTATTCTTCTGGTGAGAGCAGTCTCTTTAAGCATTTCACCTGATTGGGTGAGGTCCACTCAGTAATGTAATCTTCTTTATTCAAAGTATACGAATTTAAGTGTTAAAAACTAAAAAACATCCCAAGTGTGGTTTTAAAGAACAACTTGGTACCTTACCCTAGCTAACTTGACACAGAAAATTAGCCATCATGGGGACAAATAATAGATGTAACAGATAGCAGTGGAACAAATGACTTTGTAAATGGTATTAAGGATCTTGAGATGGGAGGATCATCCTTCATTAACCAGGAGACCCACCTATCCACAAAGATCCTTCTAAAAGGATCCTACTGAGATAGATTTTGGACTTCTTATCCAGTAACTAGAAGATAATACATTCATTTTGTTTGTAGTCACTAAGTTTTTGCTAACTTGTTAGAACAGGGATACTAAAATGACAATTGTGTTCATTATTCCAATAAATATACCACATCTATAAATAAATATTAGGTATAAATCATATTCACCTATCTTCCTTCCCTAAACCTTAACTTTTCCTTCTCCACATTATTATAGTCACTCTGGCAATTCAGTCTCATGAACTGAAATCTACTTCTCAGTCTAGGTTTCAGAGAACCCATTTTTAGCGTGAGAGCTCCCAAACAGACTGGAGCCTCAGTCCAGGTTATTGTATCCCATGTGTAAGATTAGCATGCAAGACACAGCAGACAGAAGTTTAAGGGGGAAATTTATTGAAGCAAGTAAGAGAGATAGTACACTTCTCAAGGTGATGACAAGTGGATGAGGTTGGAGAGGAGGGCAATAATTGTCCCACTTTGGATGCGCATTTCTGTGAAGAGGACCTTTTGTTGTCCCTCCTCACTCTCACCCCAGGGGCATTCTGGGACCTTCCTGGGTGGGGATTGCCAGGAAAGAGGTTGCAATATCTGGCAATAGGCATTCCCTTTATTCCACAGCTCTTTACCCATAATTCACTCTTTAATAAAGTATGGGCCTATATACAGTTTTATGTTAAGCATATTATACTGAGGCAAAGTTTACTTCAAGGTGGCTTCAGCAATCAGTGCGTCTACACCACCAGTCATTTTGTGTCAGAGCAGTCTTTCTGTCTTTTTTTGTTTCTGCTACTTGGGCACCAGTGCTTCTCTCCGGTTGGTCAAAATTCTATGTGACCATTGCAGATGTGATTTGCTGAGGTGTCCTTCTTCCCCAACATTTTGGTTCCAGCCTCTAAGATAACCTACCTAACAACATCAAGTTAATTGATAGATCCAACTACATAAGCTAAATATTTACTCTAGAATATCTCATAAATTCACTGACTGTAGTTTTAACAGATTAAAGGAAAAAATATTTTCCATAGAACTGTCATAGAGCACCCAAGAAATAACAATTTCTCTCAAAACAAGATATTGTGCAGAGGACAGACCTGTGTCCTACTAAAGGGCAGAGAGTTCTCTGTGGAAGCTTGCCAGAAATCAACTTTCCAAATTGCTAGTAAAAGCTATATGTGGAGAAGTGTCTCACTAGGGCATTGTGTTAACACAAGACTATTCAGGGTGTCAGCTGACTGAAGGAGTATAACAAAATAAACACAGTAATAACAGGAAACAAAACTCTTTATACTGCAATGTCTCTCCACTTCCTTTTACTGACAAAGTGTCAGTGTTAAGATATTTGTATAGGAATAGTAAGAGGGATCAGGTTAATTTTCACAGAGTAGGCAAAAAGAATGCATTTATAGCTAAGATAAATCAATAACTGGACCACATTTAAAAAAATTAAAACTAAAGAATATTAGGATTATCTCAATATATGCAATCTATTCAAAGTCAGTTTCAGTATTTTTCAGTATAAACTCTTGTATGCTCAGTGAAAAACTTTCAGAATGATGTATTCCAGATATATGTATCCATTTTAAGAAACACATTATGTCCATACTTAGCATGATATTAAAATAAAACATAGCCAAAATATTTTCATTCATTTTGTATGTTGTGCTGCTGAATTCATAGCATTTAAAAATTCATAATGATGTTTCTTCCATTTGTCCTGCTATTTCTATCTGTAAGGTTGATTTTAAGTTGAAAAAAAAATGCTTGTGTAAGTGTTAGGAAGCTGCACTTGCAGATCTTTTGACACATTTTTTCATAAATAAAAGTAAGCATAGTCAAGCAGAATTCTGAAACAGAAAAGTGATTGAATTTGATCATGGGGGAAATCTCCTTTGGCTCGAAAGGAATGAATCACACATTCAAAAATTTACATATCTTAGATATTTATTAAAAAAAAAAGAACATGATGCATCCTAAAATATACAGAAGACAGCAGCAATAGAAGACACGATTTATGCAACACATAAACTAGTCCATAAAATGCACATAATGTCTGACAATATTTTATTTGGGAAACCACCACATGTGGGACAATGCAAAGATGAAAATTTTCTAGTGATAGAGGTCAATTTTTACATTAAATAATCTAAACCCTGTTTCCAATTATGTTTAATTTGAACATAAAAATCTTGCTGAGATGTATGTTCATGGAAGAAAATAATTCAATTATTATTTTATTACTTTATGCACAATTGTTATATATGAAAGACTACTTGTACTGGCTAAAATAAAGGACTTCAAAAAGACTAGTTGAGAGGACAATCTGTGGCTTATACAGTTTTCATATCATTATGTAAAATGCTAGATCGATGCATCAGAAACTTTCTTCTCTTCAAAAACTGTAAACAAACTGTGTGACTCAGATTATTAAAATTATGACTCAGATTACTAGTATTATTGGCTCAAAATGTACTGTTACTAATTTAAGCAAGTTTTTTTGACAAACGCAATGAGTTTATAAGTTAAAATTCTAAACTCCAGAACATATTAAGCCATAAAATATACAGATCAACACATATTGTTTTGCATATCTATGTATTAAATTATAGTTTGCAAGTTTTCTCTTAAATGTCTTGCTGATTTGAAATGAAAATCTATACACACATTCTGAGAGAAATATCTGTTTTACTTACAAAAGAAAATAATAGAAGTGAAGTAACAAATGGATAAAATATTTATATAAATAGTTGTTTTTTTATACAGTTAATAGGTCTTTCAGCTCTATAATTTTGTTTGCAAATCACTATAAGAGCATGGATAAGAACATTCTGGTCTAGTTTAATTTAATTAGCTGTCAGTATATTTTTTTCCCTAAATCATCCTCTATAAATATACCTGTCTACATTTCTATTATTTTATTTGTAAATAGTATGGAGGCTAGAGATAAAATGCTAATAAGAAACTAAGCAAATGCTGTGAATGTTGATGGCATTAGAGATGATGGAACTGTGAGTACAATAGCCTTTATTTTACTTTTACAAAAAGAAATTATGAGTCAGAGTACTAGACAGCCCACAATGTGATGAAAAAATTACCTGAGCCGAATCCGTATTTCACATTAACTAGTCAAGGCTGAGTCACCACCACCCAGGCAAAGACTAGGTTTTACTTGTTATTTTCTGTTCCATAATTAGAACAATAGAAAGAAGAGATGGGTAGCTATGAGACCACAGAGCTTCCATTAACTTTTTATTTGAGTCTGTTAGTTTGCAATTGCTGCCTCAAAGGTAAATGTAATTTAACATCTACCTCATCTTCATTAAAATAGTAGCAATATTATTATAATTCTACTTAGCTTCTAAATTTGAAATACATTCAACCCTAAGAAAAAATCAGTATCATCTTTCTTTATGTATAGTCACTATATGAGATAGCTTTTCAAATATGAAGAAACCAATTTAAGCTTCTGCTAAAAAAGTCAATTCGATAATTTTATAACCTACTATTTTTAAGCCTTTTGTAGAAGAATTTTAAAAATCTTTATTTCTGAAGCAATTTTGAAATGATATCTTCATAAATCTTAGGAAAATCTTTAGTCTTAGACAAGACATTCTGGATTATGTATTTTGTGATATAATTTATGTATCAGAATTGTAGTTCATAATTGGGAATATAAATATTTAAGAATTTTTTTTAATTTAAGTAAACTTTCGCTTGTTTAAAGTTGTGCATATGAAAGCTCTAGAATAAGAAAATCGATGGAGAATCCAACATCATCTAATAAACATCCACCAAAGCTGCATTCCTCCCCGGCAAAAGAGAAAGAAAATGAAACACTAACTGCATAATGCAAGATCTTGAACAGTTGTTCTCTTTAATAACTTCATACAACTTAGAAGAACTACATAAAATATTTGGTCAAAGAGAAAGAATGGATATAATACCAACCAAAATTTCTACTTCCACTTCAGTTCAAATGTAAATTATAGTTACTGAAAAATTCTAGTGCTTCAAATGAACCAAAATGTCTGATATTTCAACTCAAAACTAGGGATAAGATATTAGAGGATGAGTATAAAATAAGAAAAATACATTTATCAAATTTTTCCAAGGTGTCAATAGAATCCTTCATGTGTACTGACTATTCTAAAATTTGCTGTCAGAAAAAATGTAGTTTATATTTATGTTTCGACGAAATTATTTTGGTAAAACTTTATTTCAAAATGAATTCTATCATTACTATTCAGACCACTTGGCAATATATTACAAACTTAATCATATATATATACATGCATATATATGTATGTGATTGGGATAGGGTATCTGAGAAGGCAATATTTCAGCAGAGTTGAATGAACTTAATGAGTCTCTGAATAACTGGGAAAAGATAATTCCAGGTAGAGCAATTGGAAACAGTTTGCAATCAAAAGTGAGGTTGGTAGTAGTCAAGGAAAAGGAAAGAAAACCATGTGATCAAATCATATATGTGAAACAGAAGAAGTAAGAAATGAGATATAAAGATAGACATCTTTTACATCTTGTTGTCCTTATAGAACATACAAAGGACTGTGGATTGTATTTTACATGTGACGAAAGTAGTTATATGATTTTAAGAACAGAAATAATGGAGTGACATATTTGGCATATGTATGTATATGTGTGTGCTCG
>RJWH01004841.1:28617-94438 GCA_004363575.1 Solenodon paradoxus | reverse complement strand
AAATGCAAAAAAGAAGAAGAGGAGGAGGAGAAAGAGGAGGAGGAACAGGAGAAACAGGAACAGGAGGAGGAGGAGGAGGAGGAAGACGAAGAAGAAATTTCTCAAACCTAGAGTAGGAAATGAACACACAAGTAAATGAATCCAACAGAACACCCAATTATATAAATGCAAAAAACAAACAAACATACACCGAGACACATAATTGTGAAACTGTAGGTAACATGTAAAGGTTCTCTCATCAGATTAACCTCAGGCTTCTCAGCAGAAACTATACAGGCTAGAAGAGAATGGAATGATGTCTTCAAAGTACTACAAGATAAAAAGTGCCAGCTAAGAATACTGTATCTTGCAAAACTCTCCCTCAAATATGAGGGGGAAATGACAGTTTTCCCAACAAACAAAAGCTGAAAAATTCTGCTGCCATAAGACCTTCTCTAAAAGAAATGTTAAAAGAGACTCTACTATCTAAACCAAAGAGATATTTAATACCCTTTACAAAAAAATCTAAACAAAGTAACAGATAGATAACAAAACCAGAAAACAAAAATGGCAGTGGCAAATTCTCAAATATCAGTAATCATTTTAAGTGTAAATGGACTAAACTCACCAATTAAAGGCATAGTGGCTAAAAAGATTAAAAACAAAACCCAACTATATGCTGTTTGCAAGAAACTTATCTAAAGCCAAGAGACCAGCAAAGACTTAAAGAGAATGGATGGAAAATGGTACTCCAAGTTAATGGTGAATTCAAAAGAGCAGGAACTGCTATACTCAATTCAGATAAAGTAGTCTTTCAACTAAAGTAGGTAAAAAAAAATAAAGACGGATATTATATAATCAAAAAGGGATCAATACAACCAAAAGACTTAACACTTATTAATATATATGCACCCAATAAAGGAGTGCCCAAATATATCAAGCAAATGGATATATTGACAGCAGCAACAACACAATGGCAGTAGTTGTCTTTCAGTAAAAGACACATCATCCAGACAGAGATTGTTAAACAACAACATAGAGATGCGCTTAACAGATATATAGAGATTACTTCACCCTAAAACTATAGACTGCAAATTCTTTTCAAGCACTCATAGAACATTCTCAAGGATGGACCATAGATTGGGACAGAAAAAAGGTCTCCATACATTTTCAAAGACTGAAATCAAATCTAGCATCTTTTCAGATCACAACGGCATCAAACTAGAGACCAACCAAAAGGAGAAAGAGAGGAAAATTAGAGGAAAAAAAGTGGAGAATAATTAACATATTGGTGAAGGAGAGTATTAAGGATGAAATAAAAAAATACCTGGAGTCAAATGAAAATGAAGATATGACTTATCAGAATCTGTGGAATGCAGCAAAAGCAGTAATAAGTGGGAAATTTATAGCGGTACAATCCTACCTCAGAAAACAAGAACAATCATAAATAAAAAGCCTAAACCTTCACCTAAAGGAACTAGAAAAAGGAAAAGGGAAACCTAAATCCAGTAGAATAAAGGAAATAATAAAGCTTAGGGCATAAATCAATGAAAGAGACATCAAAAAGACTATCCAAAAAAAAAATCAATGAAACCAAAAGTTAGTTTTTTGAAAGATTAAACAAAATAGGCAGGCTACTAGCCAGACTTACAATAAAGAGGAGAGAGAAAACACAAATAGAAATGAAAGAGGAATAATCACAACAGATACAGCAGAATTATAAGAGGATTATGAGAGAATATGATGTAAAACTATAAGGTAACAAATTGGATAATCTACAACATTTCAAAACTAAACCAGAAAGAAAATCAACTAGAAATCATGAACAGAACAACCACAAGCAAGGAAATCGAAACAGTAATTAAAAACCTTCCCCAAAACAAAAGCCCTGGACCAGATGGTTTCACCAGTGAATTCTGCAAAACATTCAAAGAATAATTAACGCAAATCCTTCTTAAACTGTTCAAAGGATTTGAAAAAGATGGCAAACTTCCAAGCACTTTTTATGATGCCAATATTACGCTGAATCCAAAATCAGATAAAGACAGCACCAAAAAAAGGAAATTATAGACTGATATCTTTGATGAATATTGAAGCAAAATATTCTCAACAAAATACTAGCAAACTGAATTCAACACCATATTAAACAAATCATATATCATGATCAAGTAGAATTTATTCCAGGGATGCAAGAATGCTTCGATAAATTCAAATCAATAAATGTGATACACTGCATGAATAAAAAGGACAAAAACCGCATAATCATCACAATAGATGCAGAAAAAGCATTTGGGAGATTCAATACTCTTTAAAAAACCTCCAAAAATAGGTATAGAAGAAATGTACTTCAACATTTTAAGATCTATGACAAGCCCACAGCTGAAAGCTTTTGGGGAACAACTGAAAGCTTTTCCTCTAAGATCAGGAACAAGCCAAGGATGTCCACTCTCACCATTACTATTTAATATACTATTGGAGGTCCTGGCCAATGCGATTAGACAAGAAAAAGACATAAAAGGTATCCAAATAGAAAAGGAAGAAGTGAAACTATCACTATTTATGAATGACATAATATACATAGAATACCCCCCAAAGACTCAAGTAAAAAGCTACTAGAAATAATAAAATGGCAGGCAACAAAATGAATATTAAAAAAAAAAAAACTGTTGCATTTCTGTATGCTAACAATGAAAATGCAGAAAGAAAAAAAAAATCTTATGATTACATCAAAAAAGAATGAAATATCTGAGAATCGACTTAACCAAAGAAGTGAAGTATCTATACCATGGGAACTATAGGACATTGCCAAAAGAAACAGACGAACGATACAAAAAAATGGAAAGATATTCATTGTTCATGGTTTGGAAGAATTAACTTAATTAAAATGGCCATTTGCCCAAGGCAATACACAGATTCAATGCTATCCCTATAGCAACTCCAAAGACATTCTTCACAGACATAGAACAAAAAACCATGGAATTTATTTGGAACTACAATCTAGGATAGGAAAAAAAACAATCCTCAGGAAAGAAAATCAACAATGGAGGAGTCATGCTCCCTGAATTCAAACTCTACTACAAAGCAGTAATAATCAAAGCAGCATGATATTGAAATAAAAACACAAATACAGATCAATGGAACAGAACTGAAAACCCAGTAATAAACACACATATATATAGACATAATTTTCAACAAAGGAATCAAAAACTTACAATGGGACATGGACAGTTTCTTCATAAATGTTACTGGGAGAACTGGACAGCCACATGCAAAAGGTTGAAACTAGACTACTACCTAATACCATAAACAAACATTAACTCAAAATGGATTGAAGACTTAGATACAAGTCTGGGAACTATAAAATACATAGATGAAAACGTAGGCAAAATATTATTGCACATAGACCTTAAAGATATATTTGGGAACTCAACTTCAATCACAAGGCAAATCAAATCCAAAATAAACAAATGGGATTACATCAAACTAAAAAACTTCTACTCAGCAAAAGAAACACATCAAAACAAAAAGGCATCCAACTGAATGGGAAAAGATATTTGCCTGTCACACCTCTGACAAGGGGTTAATATCCAAAATATACAAAGAACTCATAAAATTGGACAACACAAAAACAAGTGATCTAGTAAAAAAAAAAAAAAAAAAAAGGGCTGATGATCTTAAGAGACACCTCTCCAAAGACAACATACAAATGGCTAAGAGGTTCATGAAAAGATCTTCTACTTCCCTTATCACTAGGAAAATACAAATCAAAACAACAATGAGATATCATCTCACACCTGTAAGAATGGCTATCATCCCCACAAAAGGAAACAGGTGCTGGAGAGGATGTGAAGAACAGGGAAATGTAATTCACTCTAATTGGTGGGAGTGTAAAATGGTGCAGCCATTCTGGAAAGCAGCATGGAGATCCTCAAAAAACACTCTAATTGGTGGGAGTGTAAAATGGTGCAGCCATTCTGGAAAGCAGCATGGAGATCCTCAAAAAATTGAGAATTATCCATATGATCCAGTTATTCCTCTACTGGATATTTACCCTAAAAACACAGCAACTCTTATTCGCAGAGATATATGCACCCCCATGTTCATTGTAGCATTCTTCACAATAGCCAAGACCTAGAAACCACCTAAATGCCCAACAACAGATGAGTGGATAAAGAAGATGTGGTATATATACACACGGGAATACTATGCAGTATCTTTCTCAAAAGGGAGAAACCGTGCCATTTGCAGCAATATAGATGGATATAAACAATTATGCTTAGTGAGATAAGCCAGAAGGAGAAAGACAGACGTCGTATGATAGCACTCATACTATGTGCATAGAGATACAAAACAAACGAATGACATTAATTAAAAAACACTAGACATACTGCTAAAACCCCAGTAAAACTGTAAAGAGAAAAAAGAGGGTACAAATGATCAATATAAGAAATTATAAAAGGGCTATCACTACAAATCTCATGGGAATTGAAAAGATAATTAGACCAATAAATTTGGTCATTTGGATGAAACAGACAAATTCATTTCAAACACTGATTTACCAACACTGCATAAGAAATAGGAAATCCAAAATGTCCTGTGTTCATTAAAACTACGAATCTATAATTACAAGCCTATTCACAAAGAAAATTTAAGGTCCAAATAGCTTCATTAACAAATCCGTCAAGAAGAACTAATCTTCTACAAATTATTTCAAGGAACAAATAAAATGAAACCACTTCTGAACTCATTATATTAGACTCCTATAACCTTGATACCAAAACTTAACAATAAATAAAAATTATTAAAAGGAAAAAGTATCACCTAATCTCACTCATACACAGATGCAAAATCAAATAAAAATATTATCAGATCAATCTTGTTATATGTAAAAGAAATAGATCTCAGCCAAGCTGATTTTTAATAGTAATGTAAGACTATTAACATCTGAAAATCAATCAATATCTTATTCCATTGATTAAAAAGTTATATAAAAGTCACTAAATAGACGCACTTTTTATAAAATTCAATAAATGTTATGTTTTAAAATTTTAAACTTGGAATAGAAGGACCTGCCTTAACTAATAAAGAATATATTTTACAGTTATAGTTAATATTAATAATTATAAAATAATAAAAACTGCTTTCCCTTGAAGTTGGGTATGAAACCAGAGTGTCTGTAATAAACATTACTATTAAACATTGCACTGTGGTCCAAGGAAAGAAAATTAAAAATAACTTTTTAAAATTAAAAATCCTCATTGTTCACAAATATTAGGAATGTATACATAAAATATTCAAAATAATCTATCGAGAATTAAAAAGTAAATTTAACAAAAGTACTCCATTAGAGACATAATAACTAAAAAATCAATTGTATTTCTAAATACTAACACTAAGCTATTGGAAAACGAAATGTTGAGACATTATCAATTATATTAGTATAATATAAGCTATCGAAGAAAATATAGCAGCAAAAACACTTGATACCGAGGAACAAAGCATGTAAGACATGTACAAAAGATAGATAGAACTATAAAACATTGCTGATAGAAATTAATGATAACATAAATGGAGGGCTACAACATGACCCTAGATTGGAAGACTAAGTATTGGGAGGAGATCAGTTTCTCCAACTGATCTACAAGTTCAATGCAATTCTAATTAAAAAATTCCAGCTGGCTTTTCTATGAAAATTGATAAACAGGTAATAAATTTTACATGGAAATACTCTAATAATATTTAGAGTAACTAAAACAAACAGGAAAAAGAATGTTCAGAACTTGCATTACCATATATTAGCACAGAACAAATATATCAGGAAACAAAAAGGAGGGGCTAAGAAAGACCTCTCATGTAAGGCCACCTAACTTTTGAAAAAGGTGCCACTTGAATGCAATGGGGGGAAGGATGATATTTTAGATATTTTACATTTTAATGAAATTTTATTTCACCTTGAATTGAACTGATTTCACATAAATCAATTCCACATGAGATACAGATTTAAGTGTAAAAGGAAAAAGAAATGAATTTTGAAAAAGTAAAATAAGCTAGATTCTTAACCTTGGGGTAAACAAAATAATTTCTTATAACACAAGGACACAAAAATCATTTACAATAAAAGACTAATAAATTTAGCTTCTTTAAAATTAAGAACTTGGCACACCCTGGAGGAGCAGCGGTTAGGTCAATCGCCTCTGAAGGAAGAAGTCACCTACCCCTGGGTTCGAGTCCTGGGCCCTGGGGGAAACAACCAGCATGAAAAACTAAAAATAAAATAAAGATGTTTCTTCCTCCTTTCTCTTCCTGCCTGCCTGCCTACTTGTCTTCATTCTTTCCTGTACTTTCCTTTCAGAATAAATAAATGAAATGAAATGAAATAAAGAACTTATGGCGTGCCCTAGTGGAGTAGTGGTTAGGGCAGTTGCTTCCGAAGGTGCAACAGCCATATACCCCTGGGTCCAAGTCCTGGATTTGGGGGGAACAACCAGTGTGAACAACTAAATAAAAAATTAAATGAAAGGCTTCTTCCTCCTTTCTTTTCTTGCCTGCTTGCCTACGTGCCTTCATTCCTGTCGGTACCTTTCCATTAAAAGAAAAAAGTTGAGAACATAAATTCATCCAGAGATAACAACGAGGCATGCAACACGGCCTCCAGCAAAGAGTTGAGATTAAGGAAACAGGTAACCCCTACAATCAATGAGAGAAAAATAGAAAGCTCATATTTTATTCATTAAAGACTCAAATTTCATTAGGCATCTAATGAAAGAAGATACCCAGATAGCCAATAAGTATAATAAAGGTGTTAAACATAATTAGCCAGCAAGAAAATTCAAATTAAAACTACAATGATCTCATTTTTAAGCCCTTTTTAGTGGCTGAAATCTTATTTTGTTGGTGAGAATGGGGAGCAACTAGAATTTTAATATTCTGCTGGTGGGTGTATGAATTGTTAGGTAATTTAGAAATGTAGTACATGGTATCTACTAAAACTGTACAAATTATACTAAAATTGTATGAATTTTAGTCCCTATGACCCAGCAGTTTCAGTCCTTAGTCTACTGCCAGCAGAAATGCATATCTACGTCACCAAGGACACACACATGAGAGCATCCACTGCAGTATTGTTCATAATAGCTCCAAACTGGAAACAGAAATATTCATCAATAGCAGAATACATTAATAAATAGCAGTATATTCATAGAGTAGAAAACTGTACAAGAATAAAAATAATGACTTCCTGCTATACATGACCACGTTAATAAATCTGAGACAAAAATTTGAAGGGCAGAAAACAAATTAAAAGAGTACCGATAGCATGGTTCGATTCTCCCACTCATGAATGTATTATACTTCAAACAAAATGTTTTTCCTGAAAGTGTGTTACGTCAACAAAGTTATGCGATCACACTGTCTCGAGTGTCCAGGTAAGTTTCTTTTCCTTTCCTTCTTTTTTTTTTTAATACAGAGTATTTATTTCTTATCCAATCACTCCAATGCAAACTCAGAAAACTCGAGGAAGCCATGATTCTTCTTTATCCAGGTAAGACCTTGTTACATCAGTTGCTTTGTGAATATACATACATTTTGTACAGCAGCAGGACTCTTAACCCTCACATAGCTAAAAAGCTAGTCATGACTTAAAATCTCTGACGGTCTGAAAATAATTGCCATCTAGCAGCATTTAAAGGAGAAGGATCTTAAACTTGTACATTTTCACCTTAAATTATTCTGTGGAATCAGCCTTCTTGTCTGTATCTCTTGGCCACACAGCCTAATATTCATCCACCTGAACACACTCAAAACTATCTCAAAATAGAAGAAAGTTCTGCATGATACTGAGTACCAACGGGCGTACTGACAAAGGGAAAGTAGAGGAAAGTCATTTCAAAAACAGTTTTAAAGAACTGCATTATTAAGCAGCAAAGCACATTGGCGTAACACAAGGGAAATCAATTTAGACACCTGCTTCAGAGATACTCAGATTTTACAAATAATAGTAAGGGTATCCCAAGTCCTCTGGGAAAGCGCCACGACTCCAGCAAGAGAGTAGCCGCAGCTGGTACGTCCCTGCAGTGTCGAGGTGAGGGGGAGGAAGATTCTGCCATGCAAAGAAATTCTCAAGGAGCTGTGAAGATATTAGCTATTTTACTCAATTTATTCCAAGCTGAAACATAATAGTACATTATGAATCTGTTTTGATTTTACTTAATCTAATGAAAAAATGTTCATCTTTTTGATAAGTGCTCATTAGCCATTTTTTCCTGACATAAACAGACAAGGAAGATGTTCTTGGGCTGCATTTAAAACGCAACTCAGCTAATTACAGTGCAATGACTCAAAGAACAAAATCAATGCACTCGAGTTTCTCACTTGAATTGTCTTTACAGCCGAATTAAAATCTAACAAAAAAATTTTTTAAAGGGCCCTAGCAGTGTGTTTTACACTTAAGTTGAGCAGTGTTTAAGTAAACAAAGGCCAGCTTCTAGCACCGGGTAGAAACGTTTGTATTTTCTGATGTCAGTAGCGTACCAGGGACAGTTGCTCAGTTTTACCAACAAAGGGACATGTGCGTTGGGGGCTAAGACAGCACGCTTTCTTTTCTTTTAGAAGTGGCTAGGAAAGCGCATAAACAACTTGCCCTATTCCACCTAGTCCCTGTTGAAACCAAAAATCACCTTGTAGATAAAATTTGATCAGACCTGGAGCCAAACGAGGTACTGGGAACAGCACAATGTTGAGTGTTCTTAGAAAAGTCAAACTGCTTAAAACTTAAAGCAATTCCAGGTATGTCTAGGAATTTTAGGACTATCAGATGGTATAGGCTTTTTGAATCAGAGAGTATTAATCTGCTGAAACCTGACCCTGAATGAGTCTGAGAGAAGTAATGCCACTTCCCCAAATGTTTGATTTACATACCAGGAAGAATTTTAACTGGAGCCACCTAACTCTTGGGGCATCTTAAGTTGGGCACTAAGCCACATGAGTATTTCATTATTTTTTAAAATTGATTTTTAGTATACAATACTTGAAACTAGACATTTTGAAAGTTATTTTTGATTCTGACACATAATTAGGCATATTATATCCAAACTCCCAGGCAAAATATCAGGAAGGAAAGTAAAAGTAATTACCTGAATATATCAATTCTTCCTACACTCTCTATGAAGTCAGTGTAGAAATGGATGTATGCAGATCTTTAAGGCTTGTTTGAAAAAGCAGTAGCAAGAGACAAAATCTACTACTGAGCTCATTCGATGAATAATTGCTGGAATCACCTTCATATATGATTTAGCTAGCCTTTAATCGTCAGGAGAAAACGGATACAAAGGAAAAAAGCATGCACCCTGTGTCTTGGGAATTCAGATGGCTCTAATCCATTTTAAGAAAATGACTGCCCTTCATTAACAAAGCTGTAAGCACAGTATAGCTGCACCCAGAAGCAAAGATGCAAAGCTTGGAGGTGAAACAACTCAGTGTGGAACACGGAGCTTCACCTCCACCACTTGTTCTTCAAGCGAACCTGGAAAAAGATTCTTCACTTCTCTAAGCCACACAAATGAATGAGTAATGGGGGACACAATACCGACATTGCGTTATGAACACTCAGTGAGATGATAAATGGAAAGCACTTAGCTGAGATTAGTGAGCCACTGATAAGACATGAGTCCTGAGAATCTTTAAATGAATTAGGAGTCCCCCTCTTCCTTGTCATTCTGTCATTTTCAACATGCCAGGGGTCTCTGGAATTAGAAGGCAGACCATTGCCCTGTAAGGCACTAATTGGTCGGCTGCAGATGTGCAAACTACAACCTTTACCGTGTTATTTTCATTCCAATGTAGGCTTTGGGTGTAAGGTCTCATTATTAAACCCTAGCCCAGAGCATCAGTGTATATGTGGGGTGCAGTACCTGGCACATTTGGTCATTACAGGTCACTGGAAAACCACATCTTTTTTGTAATTCTACCAGTAGGTTTATGTTTTCATTAATAGTGCTTGGCACAAAGAAACACTTGCCAACTAATTAAGAATTAAAGGGACTGTGTTAGGTTTACCCTTCTTTTGTCTAAGCAAATGAAACCATCAATGTTTCCCAACCCTGTACATGCTTATCCAGCTTGACCAGAATGCCTCATTCCTCACCATTAACATAAAAACTAAAGTCACCATTACTAAATGCCAACTAAGTTCCAGAACTGTCATGGACTCTCTCATTTAACCTCAAACAATTCTACACACAGGTACTGACCTCCTTAGGTTAGTAAAGTGACCCTTAGAGGGATTAAGCAACTATTTAAGGCCATGCAACTGGTACATGATGGAGCCAGGATCCAAATTCAAGTACTTCTATCTCGAAAGCCCCTGTTCTTTATCACAAAACTGGCACACCAAAAAGGAGACACAGAGATTGTCAGTAAACACAACAAAAAGCACTCACACAGCAAAAACTAGTTCCAGTGAGGACAGGACTGGAAGTCAATTCAGAGTTATGCTTTTCACTTTTGGGGTTATCTGGACACCACTTAGCAAGTTTATTATTTATGTACATATTTACTGAATGACTACTATATGGTGGGCACTGTGCCGGGTGATAAAGATGACTATATGTCTCAGCCTAGATTATCAGTTACTTCTCCCAGGCCTCACCCAATGCTCAAGGACATCTATTTGGAGTCCTTTTCTCAACTGCTATGCATTAGACAAGCACAATGGGCTTGAAAAATAGAGGAAATAAGATTTTATATGCTCTACAAATTAGTTTATCAGTTCTTCTTCCAGTTTTTCAGATACTTTTGCTGCCTGCAATTCTCCAGTGAGCAACAATATATGAGGAGCTTCTTAACTTCCTCAATTTTCCAGAGTGGTTTTTATTTATCAACATACACCTTAGATTCCAAACATGTTGAATCACTCCAACTTTCCCAACACACTGGGCTCCGTCTCACTTCCCACTTCTACATTTGCTGTTCCTTTAGTACAGCATGCCTAGCCCCCTTTAAAATGTCAACTCACCACATACCGTCCAGTTCAAACATCACCTACGTTATTACACCCGCCTTCACATTCCCCACAGTTATCTACAACCTTCAGTAATCAGACAGAGAAGGATGATTGCCTCCATCATTCATTCTTTCAATCATGTACTTCTGGAGTTGGAACTGATTAGTGAATAAATCAAATCAATATCTCTGCCTTTGAGAAAGTGACATTCTTTGGGGGCAGGAAGAGGGAGGCAGAAATTGTGGGGGAAATGTGGTAAATAAGTAAATGTTATGGAATGTTATATGCCAGTAAGTGGTACAGAGAAAGGTAAAGTGAGGGGAGGACTGCACAAGAACTAGCAATTAAAATCAGGAGTTAGAGGGGAGCCAATTACGAAAGTGACAATACAGGTGGAAGGTGAGCGCCTCTCCACATTGTGTGCTCTCTCCCCAACTACCTTTTGTTTTCTTTTGTTTTCTTTTCTTTTCTTTTTTCTCGATTTCTCTTTTGCATTTCAGTCTTCCTCATTAAGCGGGGAACTCCCCAGGCTCGCCAGGCGTGGAGACTAAGTGAATTATCTTTTCTCTCCCCGCTGTATAGTACAGCACCTGACAGGGATTGCTCAACTATTGTCTGTTGAATGAACAAATGAAAAAAACGAATGCTTCACAGGCCCCACAATCAAGGAATCAGTTACATCTTCTACTTCAAAGTTTCGGGTTTTTTTTTCAATGCTGCTTTATCTTTCTAGCCATAAGCATTCCCAAATAACTTCCTGTCCTCTAAACCAGTGATCACCAATGTATGGGACACACATGGAGGGCTCTCCAGGATGAGTCAATGACAAGAGCCAAGGAGGCACAAAGCAGATACTAGAACTCCGACTCACGTTAGGTTTTTAAACATACAAACTGAAAGAGAAATGAAGCACGCTGGAATACAATGCACAAGCGGATGCTGACATGCTCACTCATAGTGGGACCTGAGATCCTAAAAGAAGTGGGGAAGTCTACTCCAGCGTGACATTCCCACATGGACAGGGCCCTCATAGATAAATTTACACATTGCATATGGCTATCAACTGAATGTTTGTATCCTCCCAAAATGTATAAGCTGACTCGTAATTCTTAGTGTGATAGTATTGGGAGGTGTGGGGGTCTTCAGAAGGCGCTTAGGTTGAGGGTAGAGCCATCATGAATGGACTGTTGTCCTTATAAAAGCGACCCCAGGAAACTCCCTCGGCCTTTCCACCATTTGAAGACACATGAGGAAACAGCCATCTATGAACCAGGTGGGATCTTACCAGACACTGAATCTGCTAGCAATTTGACCTTGAACTTTCCACCCTCCAGAACTGACAGAAATAACTGTTTGTTGCATAAAGCACCTAGTCTACGGTATAATGCCACAGCAGCCTAAATACACTCAGACAGATATTTCTCTACCCATAAAGATACAGACAGGCGATTTTTAAATACTGCCTTGAAAGAAAGCCACAGATTGAAAATAATACCAAAATTTAAATAGAAGCAAATAAAAGAATGACAACTGATTTCTCTTCAATTCCTAGTACAGTTTTTTTTGTCAGTTACTTTATGAAGCAAAAATGATGAGCTAATCAGATCTGTCAACAAACTGGCCAATCTTAAATACGCACATGAAGTCACATGAGTAACGATACACCTGACCTAAAATACATACTGTGTCTTATTCCATTTATAGAATTTCATTGAACTTAACAATAAATATTTAGAAATCTCTTGTGGCAGACATTGTTTATTGCCTACCCAATACCCTGTCTCATAGTCTTTCTTACAGATAGAATCCTAATTTTTGAAGAGGATGACTCAATCTTCAAACATCTTATTTGACAATGCAAAGCAAGAGAAAATCTTTGGGGAATTTCAGGGAATTTTTTTTGTTTCACTGATAATATAGGCCCTTTCCTGATCTCCTTTGGTGATCTAGAATTCTGACTTGAGAGATACTACCTTTCTCTCCTTCTTTGTGTCTGAAAGTCTAATATGAGACTAAAACAGTCATCTCGAGACCACAAAGCAACAAGCATGAAGACAAAGTCCACGTGATACAGACATCAGAGAGGGAAAAAAGAAGGGCCCTGGAATCCTCCTATACCAATTTCAGGCCATGAGGAAAAAATATTCAATAAAGCACTGAAGTCAAGTATCTGTTACATGCGACCAAACACAATCCTCTTAATAGCAAAAGACAAAAGGCCACACATCAATGGGAGGCATATGTTCTTCCTGCTATTTTTCAAATACAGAAGATGACAGAGCAACTAATTAAAATGTATTTCCTAACCTACAATATTGTCAGAAGAGATGCCAGTTGTTCAGCAGTCCACAATATTTGAATATCTTTTTTTTTCGCATTTACATTTTTATGGAAAGATCATATGAATAAATATTTCATTTGTTCCTTAAACTTTATAATGAATACATGCAAAGATAGGCATCTCAAATAATATCAAGAAGTAAATAAGCTTTCTGAAAGGGGTAATCTTTAGATTTTCTTTTAAAAATCATTATTTTAAAAGTGACACACTTGATAAAACATTCAAGCACTATAGAAAAGCTTTGACTGAAAAATTCATCTCGATGCCTTTACAGTTATTACCTTCATCCAATGTCTTGTTCTCTAACCTCCACCCACACTGATCCTTCACTCCCACCCATACTGGATGTTCATGCAAGGATGGAATTTGCTTCTTATGGACTCACCAGACTAATGGAGGTCTCTCTGTCCATCCTCTCATATAATCTACCCCGCTCCTGACACACACACATGTGCGCGCACACGCACACTGGTGTGATGGTTTAAAATCTTTCCCCTCCTCTAGATCAAAGTTTTTTAAGGGCAGGGACCGACTGCTCATGTTTATTTATAATACTTCCTGATCCTGATCCTGATCAGCACATATTTCATGGATGAATGAATGAATATTAAAGATGGAAAAAAAAGAAAATTCTGGAGAAACCTTTTCTTTGCACCCCAGTGACCCCTGATAATAACTTTAAAAAGTACAGGTGCCAGAGACCTAGAGGGCTATACCTATTACTCAAGTTAAGACTTTGCTGTTTCCAGAGTCGCTCTAATGAGGAACAGCAGCCCTGATCTAAATGGGCTTATAATAAGAGAGGGGAAAATAACAGTTCTTTCTTGTGCTGTGACCTGTCCAAAGAAAGATTTTTCGTCAAGCTCTTCCTGACTTCCCAATATTTCCTTCTTCATCAACAAACATCTCTGACACCTGAGAGACTCTTTTTCTCTCTCATGTTGAGTAGGACTTTCCAGCTTTACTGGGGGTGAGGAGGGGTGGAGGAGTAGGAGGGAGTACCACGAACCAATGCTCTGTCCTGATGGAAGATAAGGGATGAAGTTGTGTGTACCATGACCTTCAGCAGTAAAGCTCAGCAACACTACAAAACCCTGCCTCTTGACTTGGGCATCCTGAATATGGCCTTGCACGGCTGGTATTAGAGAGAAGTCGCTAATGCAGCCCTATGGTGAGACTTACCAAGTTCATCTCCAAACATTCCTTGGAGAGAAGACAAGGGTCAGCCAAGGGTACACAGGGACAATAAGTTTACTGGGTTCGGATCAAACTGTGTAGAATTTCTTCATCCTTCTCTCCTCCTCCTGGGATTAAAGACCAAGTACATGAAGATGAGGAAGACAATCATAAGGATAGTCTAGGAGACACCAAATGAACTGTTTATTGTATTTTTGTAAGTCTCCCTACCCAGAGAAAGCCATTATGAAAATCCCCTCTAACTCAAGTACTGGTACTATCTGGTCAAGAACACAGTGAAATAAACACAAACGGAAAGAGGCAAAATTCTGAGGATCAGGAGCAAACAAATGAAAAACAGGAGACCAGAGATAAGTAGAGAAGAGGTAGTCAAAGAACTGAGGGAAGAGTTACTTAGTCTCCCTGAACCGGCTTCTCCATCTATATAATGGGAATCATGAATGTAAAGTCTTGAATTTAAGTATAAAATGTCACCTGCACAAATACAGTGAATGGAATGTCTGATGAGAACCAGGGGTTTCTAATTGATTGCGAGGTCAATGGACTACTCAGGGTGATGCATGTAACTATTAAAAATCAAATGTAATCTTCAGTTGCAGGAACAGAAGTAAACTTGTTTTCCATAAATAAAGCAAGAACATTTCTATGCTTTCTTCATGACACTGAGGTACAATATTTCAGTCATCGCTGTTTTTCAAGTTGCAAAAGAAAATGACCAGCATGACAAGGGCCTAGAAAACTGAGTAGCAGGAATGATCGTGAGGAGACCTGGAGGGATGGCTCCCGCAGTGCAGAGAAATCCTACCCTTTACCCTTCTGACCATCTCTGTGAATCTGACAATCATAAGCCTCTCCCTGATTACAAACCACCCTTTCTTTATCTCAGTAGACAAACTCTGAATTTCCTCAGATTTAGGTTTTTACTCATGAATATAAGGAACACATTTCAAAACATTAAAAAAAAAATCACAAAATTAAGAACCGCAACAGCTTGGGGTAAATTCTCTGTTGTTTCAAGTGGACAAGCAGCATGGTCCCCTCCAGCAGGACTGTCATGGAGAGGGAGTTGTTAGGTGTCTTATAAATTCCCTTCCCAGTGAAGACTTTGAATTTCAATTTAAATGTAAGGTGAGAACAAAAGAAGCATACTATTCCCAGGAAGGCCTTCTATCAGTGTGACCTCAGAAATTTAGGTGAGAAGAATCAAAGGTAATTTCCTAAAAAGATAAAGGATTCCTGAACTTGGGAAGACTCAGACAGCCAGAGACCGAAACGCAGTGCTGGGTTATTATGCTCCTGGAAACCAAAGGTAAATCTAATCAACAAGCAATCACTATGTATCCCACCAGGATTATGGAAAGCTCCAGACATAGTCCCTGAAATAAGACGGCGGCATGGGAAACAGGCTATGAAATCATTCAGGGTGACAATGACCATGAACCTTCCTTTTCTTAAAAACAATTTTTCTACACATTAAATATTCTACACATTAAAATAACTTCCTATGTATAGGTTCTGCATTCCTTAGATATATGTCAACACACCACGCTTTCCACCAAATCACCAAGTGTTCTTCACCATTATCCAGTGTGTTCCGTCATCACTTGTCCCTATCTCCCCGGTTCCCTAAACTCAGTTCTGTCGCAAGTGTCCAAGGGTTGGTTTTGTTTCATCTGTTCCTTTGTGTTGTCTATTCACCTTACACCTATGAGTGAGATCATGTGGTATCTATCTTTCTTCTTTTGACTTGTTTCACTTAGCATAATCCCTTCTAGAGCTATTCATGTTGATTCAAGTGACAGGATTTCATCTCTTCTAAGTGCTTTGTAGTATTCTATGAACCTTCCTTCTGTCTCAGGAGCTGGACTATGTCTCCTGAGACACAGGTCAAGCTGCAGTGTCCAGCCTGGATCTCCCTGGGACATCATTCTTCAGCACCTCTCCCAGACAGTGAGGGACCTACTTTGAGGTGCCACAGTCCTTAGCTCTGCAGACAGATTCTGCATTAGACTGGTTCCTTGGCAAATATTCATCAGGAGATTGTGAGTAAGGGCTAACAGAGGAGCCCCTGGGCTGAATAGTTTAAAAGTTTCACTTGGGCTCTTGGAAAAAAACATACATCAAAGCCAAATAAATAAAAACACTGAAAAATACCTGTCCTTATCAGATAATTATGAAATACGTTACATTTAAAGCTACTCTCCAGTTTCTTAGAGATGAGTGTTGATTTTGTTCCCATTCGAAAGCTCTTTTACGCATTAAGTCCCAAGTTGTCATGCTGCCTACAAAATCTGCAATAAAGCAATTAGAAGCTGTCGAGTAAACAAAATGTGTTCAGCTGAATGGCAGGCATAGGAAGCAGATCCGAAATATTCACACACTGTCATGGTGTTTTCTGGCTTTTCCTCTGTTTTGTTCATTTATACTAATGTGTGGACAAGAGGGTCGAAAACATTTTGCTAAGAATGAAGCCCTGAGATTTATACATAATTTCTAAGCTTATCCTTGGGAAAGAAGCTACAATCTGTTCTCAGACAAGAGTAAAACACTTGCAATTCCCTTTGAAAAACAACGTCCAATCTCCCCTTAAATTGAGATGCCAGAGCAAGTAGATTGCGATTTAAATCAGAGAACAAAATTAGCCCAGGTACGCAGGGTGGAAGAAGAGGCAGAGCAGACACTGGTAAATAGCCTATTAATTCACAATGTAGAGTCTTCCCCCTGCTCCCAGCTGATTTTGACTTCCAACAAATTAGAGAAATAAATTGGCCATTCACCTACAATTCGATGGTAAACAAATATTTTTCACCAGCCACTTCATGACCATCTTTTAAGCTGAACCTTTTTAAAATCCATAAAGGACTATGGTGTAACGAAGTTCACAGTAATTGTTGGCAGAGTTCTAATAGGGAAAAAAAAAATCTTCACCTAATTCCAACAATTCACCGTAGTAACAGAAGTCTTCATTTTATTAATGTTAGCATGGTATGAGGGACGGGGACAGAGCTAGAACCCCAGTGGGGGATAGGGAAATGGAAACAACAGCAAAAATATTGCATCTCCTGGTTAAACGCAATGAGATTTGAGTTTCAAGTTGGGTTCAAAGCACAAACATGGCCCAATATCCAGGACGGTCTCAGTCAAACACCCTCACGTGCAGCAGAAATAAAGTGACCATTTGGGTTAGATAGAGACATAGTTAACGAAGATTTTTTTATATATATTAAGGGTACATGGATCCATTCATTGGTTGTTCTTACAAAGTGGATTGAGGGTGGGAATTTCCTATCTCCATAAACTCAGTACACAATCCTAGATTCATCCACTCCTCTCAGGGGGTCTATAACCAGCTGAGACTTCTGCAGGCAGAGAACTGGGGTTGGGAGGTGGGAGGAAAGAATACATCTGATTGGAGGAGTTTCTATTCCACAGAGGTGCCTTTATCTCTGCAAATATGTCTCCCTGGCAGGTCGGTTGGAACCAGACCTATCTCTCTGAGGCAAGGGTATCAGGACTCAGCCCAAGGCGCCATTTTTCTAGTCCAAAACTTTGCCATCAATAGAGCACACAGGGCTTGTGTGCTCCCCTACCACTCCCCTGTGAAAGGCACTGGCTCCAGGTGAGGGGACCAAGCCAGAGTTGAGAGCACCTTCCATAACATGATTTTTGCCAAGGTTCAGGAAGGGAGAGGGAGAGAGGTGCTTTAAATTCTGTTCAAGTGGACTTTTGTCCAAAATGATACCAAATGCTGGGAAACAAGGATCAGTGGAAAACAAAGTAGTGCTTCCTTAGAGAAAGGTTGCAAATTCACCATGTTTGGAGGGAGGTGGGGAAGTGAACTGGGAGGTAGGGATTCGAAAGACATAGCAGATCACAAATATGCTGATCTAACGTTGTCCATGACATCTCATCCCAGATGGCAAGTGAAGGAGACACTGGAATTTAAGGCACCTAGACACTTGCCAACAGAATATGAAGACATTAGGAGGGGGAAAAAAAAACCACAAACAACACAC
This sequence comes from Solenodon paradoxus, assembly GCA_004363575.1. NCBI lineage: Eukaryota > Metazoa > Chordata > Mammalia > Eulipotyphla > Solenodontidae > Solenodon > Solenodon paradoxus. The sequence continues at coordinate 75,906 of RJWH01004841.1, read as the reverse complement.
AAATAAGAATCCTTAAATTGTGATTTAAGAGACCTGTAGGTCTGAAAGCAGTCTAAGGAATTAAGCATAAGAAGCACAGAATAATATGAACTTCCAAATGCAGAGACTGGGGATGCTGACTAAATTCAAGAAATCTGTTTGGAGACTTTATTCTAGGGCTCGGGGCTGGGCTGCAGCGAACGTACACAAGAGGGGTGTAAAGTCAATGGGATTACATTTTCCTAATTATTTTCTGCTTGAGCTTTACAGCACATACACAAAATGAGATCAGCCGGGACTCGCCTCTCTAACAAATCACTCAGATTTAAACATTGCTCACATAAACAAAGGGGGGCGGGGTGGCGGAGAGAGGCACAAGGCTGGGAAAAGACAGAGAAGGGCTTCTTCAATCACAGTTGCAAGGAACAAAAACCTGGAGGGGAAAAGAGTTGTTGGACCGCCACCAAATCCCCCCCACTGGAGACAAGAGCCCATCTGCTGAGCTCGGCAACTTCGCTTTAACTACCATTCAGCTCGCGTCTCTGCAGAGATCTGTCTGCAGAACTGGCAGATGGACCCCTGCTTCCCCGAGTCGCTGTGTTATTTGTTTAATAAATTTAATTAATATCCATACTGCATTGGACTGCTCCCAGAAAAGGGGCCAGAGTGCTCCCTTTCCCCAAAAGCTACATGATGAGTGATTTCCCAGAAAACTGCAGATAATGGTGCCCAGGAGCCACTGAAAAATTAAAAGTACTACGTGCTTACATTGCTTTGCATGATTTCATGTTTGCCAGGCCCTAGTATACTTTTGGGGGGTATTTTCACTGCATGAAAGCATACAATTGTAAAAAAAAACAACAACAAAAAGGCATGCTATCTCTTCTTTCAGATCCATTATATTTGTTGGCATGTTTTTAAAAGAATTCTATTCAACCACACATTCAACACTTTTATCTATGTCTTCACACTGGAGAGTCATGAATGTTAAAGAGGTTTCCTTTGGCAAACAGCTAACTCCAGGACTTCTGTCAACACATTGAGAAACCTCCCACAATACTGAACTTGTATTGTTTCTTAAGCTGAAAAATGTGGCCAGTGTAAACATGGAGACTGGAAAGGATCTTGGACAAAATCAAGGCAGTAGCACATTCCCTCTTGATGGAGGGGGTGCCAGGTACTTGGTGTCCCCACGATCAACAAGTATGAATTAAAGCAGTCCTTGCCTTGTTATCCAAGGCTATCCTGTCCTTTCAGGAAGTATATTTCATCTTAACCTAGATTCCCATAGCGGGTTTCAAGAAAGAGTCCCTTGAGAATGTAAAAGTCCAGGAACCATTATGTTAAAGAAAGCTAAACAGGTTTCGTCACTACAGGACTTACCAGAGTCTTTAAAGTGCTAATAGGCATTGTGAATATTTCTGTAACTGAGGAATGGGTTCAATCTAAAAGGTAGTACTTCTCCAAACCTAGACCTATTGGTTCATCACTGGATTCTAAAGATTAATATAGGACCTAGCAGTTAACCGGTATTCATTGTTGAATTAATGAGTCAAGGAACAAATGAATGAATAAGCGAAAAACTGAACCCCCTATGGTTTTGCTTAGGGATAATTCTTGGGCACCTAAACCTGACCATTGATGAGATTTTATTAAGAAACAAATGAACAAAAGTACTTCTGTACTAAAAAGAAGGGTGGGTACTTGAGTCAAATCATTGAATTTGGAGGATTTCACCTTCAAAGTGCTATTTCCTGATAATAGGTATATTCTGCATTTAAACTCTGCTCCACTGTTAAATATCCTAAACAATGCACCCCTCTTGTCCCCACCCCATTCCTTTACGTGTCACGAAAACCTGTTCACCTGGTACACTTCTCAGCTCCTTGGCAATATCCTAATTTATTTGTCTTTGATATGCTTAATCCCTTCATAGAAACTGAGTAATGAATTCAATTCAATCATAGGCACTGAGCTGGTGAGATAAAAAAAATTACTCCTTCCGACTGAATTATTTTAAATGCAAAGCTTACAAAGGCAGAAATATTTTAAGAGTTTATTGATAATCTCAATGTTAGACATGTTAAATTGAAACTAAAGTTTTCTTTAACAGAAAAAAATTAAAAATTATTTTGTAGATTAACCCTTGCACATTTTGTCTAAAACAAGCCCCCATCGCTCATTTTCCTTTTGTTATTTTCCTACAACACTATCCTGTCACTATAGCACTAAGCACACTTGTCTCTCTCCCCGTTTCAAACAACTGTTTGTCTTCCTGCTACTGTGATACTCTTAAAGAATACACAAAACAACACTGAATCCTACGTATCAAGAATTACTAGATAATAAACCTCTCCCCTTGAGCTCAACTACTAATTGCTAAACTTAAAGAAAAAATCCCGTGTTATCTAGTAAATTCAAGCTTCTGGTTGCAGTTTTATGTTGAAAAATCTCAGAAGATTTAACTAACATTAAAATCTTTAGGAATAAGAGGAGAAATTAGAGAGATCTTAAATAAGCAGTGCATTCTAAAATTTTCCTGTGTCGAAATGTTTCATGGACCGGGAGAACAAATAATTAATAAAGAGAACTCAGAAAACATCACAGACTAGATTTTAAGAAGGGGAAGGAGGTCTGTGCTGATGGCTTCTTTGTTAAGTTCTTCCAATGCAGTTCACATACATCTCAAAGACCCAGATTTGTGACCCAGGGCCATAAGGAACAACCAAAATGAACAATTAAATAAAAGAACAAAGTGCTTCTTCCTCCTCTGCCTCTCTGTCTGCCTCTGCTTGACTTCATTCCTGCCTGTACCTTTCCAAAGGAAGAGGAGGAAGAGGAGGAGGAAGAAGAGGAGGAGGAGATGCAGGAGGAGGGGGAAGAGGATGGGGAGGGGAAATGGGAGAAGGAGGAGGAAGAGACAGGAAGCTGATATTTATTCCATGTCACTAGGTGCCAGACACACTGTTCAGTATTTGTCCTCATAATAAAAATAACGAACGACAGCCAACATTCAGTTACGTGACAAATACTGTGCTATTGTTATTATAGCCTCCAAATAGGCGCTATTATTATCATTTTAAAGTTGAGGAAATTGAGGCTCCAAGATGTTAAGAAATGTGCTGAAGGTCAGGAGACTAGTAAAGGAGTGAGGGAGTTCAGATTCCAACCCTGCCCCTCTGACTCTGGGGCCCATCTTCCCAACTTCTTCTTTATGTCAGAGATTATACAAAGTACTATCAGGATACTCTGCGTCCCTCCAAAATGGAAAAGGACATGATAAAAATAACTTGCGTTAATACTCCAGATATATGGCAAGGGCAGGAAATTATCAAGATTAGTGTGTATAAAGACTCTCCCTGAACTTGAATCTCTTGACCTCATTAAAATCCCAAAGCCCTCTGAACTGGCATAGATGTCTTCTCCTTTAGCAAATTTTTCTGGCCCACATTTCAGTATGATTGTCTCTTGCAGTTATCATGTTCAGTATTCTACCTAATGTGGTGTTTGTTCTCTCATTGTCTGTATTTCCCTCAGCCCCTTCCTCTCTTTACGAACAGCAATTAATTAATCCAGGCACCCATGTTTGACAGTAACTCTGATGAAAGACCAGTACCTCTCTCCATTTGGTCTGCCTTCAGACCTTCTCCCCACAGACCTCACTTTCCTCTAAGGAAGCATGAATTTTAAGTCCTAGACCAATTTAACAAACATTTTGGTTGCCCACCATTTATAAATAGTAATAAGCATGTATTCTAAGTAACGTCTCTCTTCTACTAGGTGAATGGGACGGGATAAATGGGATACAGCCTGTCATCCTTATGTCAGAGATAATGTATTATTTATTGTAGTGTAAAAAATGCCCAAATTTTGCAGCTTGAAACAACATATATTATCTCACGGTCTCTGTGGGTAAGGCAATCGGCACACTTAACTGGGTACCTCTGGTTCAAGGTCACTCATAAAGTTGCAGCCAAATCGTTAGCTGGGATTGTCTCCTCATCTGAAAAGGTAAGCCAACTGGGAAAAGAGTCATTTCCAAGCTCATTCATGTGGCTGTTGACAAAATCTTGTTCCTCCAGAGCTGTCAGATTGAAGGTCCCAGTACATGTGGAGCAGTTAGTCAAAACCCCACTTCAGATGGACACAGTCATGACACATGAATCTCTCCACAGAGCAGCGCCCACTGCAGTAGCTGGCTCCCTTCAGAGAAAGGAAGGGAGGAAAGGAAGGAAGGAAGGGAGGAAGGAGGGAGAAAGGAAGAAAGGAAGGAAGGGAGGAAAAAAAGGAAGGAAGGGAGGGGAAGAGGGAGGAAAGAAGGATGGACCAAGACAGAAACCACAGTATTAATGTCACCTAATCCCAGAAGTGGCATTTCATCTCTTTGCCACATTCTGGGAAGTCACCAGGACTGCCCTGCACTCAAAGAGAAAGGATGACACAAGGGCTTGAAAACCAGGACACAGGAATCACTGTGGGCCCTCTCTGAGGTTTCCTCCTCTAATGTTGCATTGTTGTGCCTCTAAAGGGACACACACACTCACACACACATTCACACACTCGTACACACACATTCTCACACTCACATACATTCTCACACACTCACACATTCACACACACACACACACACACACACACACAAAGAAATACATGAACATCTAACAAAATTATATTTCCCAACATTTCTGTCTTAAAACTCAGTGAACACATTTAGGAAAATGCCTACAGACAGCAAATGTTCTCATTCATTCAACCAATATTTACAGACTGCTTTTAATAAAGTCAGATGCTGTTCTGGAACTTTTTTTTTTTAAGAGGTAACTAAAATTGTGTTGTAAAAAAACTCACCAAGACCATGACCAAGCTCCTTTACCCAAGCACAGACACAGGAGATTAAAGATCAAGACAAACATTGTTGTTTTCTAAAGTTGCCTCAGCAGTCACTGATAGAGACTATTTTAAGAATGTCTTCATAGGCTAGAGCAATGATGAGCAAATCTTGACCACAGAAATAAAACACATTCTCTAATATCAGTTTTAATAGCGATAGTGGTGCTATTCTGGTCTCCATATGCTTTCTTCTCTCATATTATAGCTCAATTGATCAGAATTTGGGAGAGAAAGTAGGGGTGTTATTTAGTGATTCCTTTCAATATATTCCAAGTAATGACTATCAGCTGCAGATGACTCAACCAGAAACTTCTCCCCTGATGGTAAGGAAATACATAAGTATCTCCAGAATCTTAACTGCTTTAAAGGAGAAGAAAAAAAGCAAGCATTTACCAAAAAATAAACTGAGAAAATACAGGATTACCTGGATTTATCTTAAATTGGCAAGCCTTTTCTGCTGCCATCAATCAAAGTGGGGACTCAGGCTTTGGTTCAGTTACAGAGAAATACGTTCTAATTTTGCACCCCTCAGTTTTATAATGATGTGTATTCACAACACAAATAAATGCTTTAAAATCTGTAATAAATGCCAAGAAAGAAAAAGGAAAAAAATGATAGAGAATTGCTTAGTCAAGGAAGATCTCTTTAAAGAGGTGATATTTAAACTGAGATTTGATGGAGGGAAAATTTTCAGGCCTGTTAAAAATAGGAGGACTGCTCCAGGGAGAGCAAACAGCATGTTTCCTGATAGAAGGAAGAGTTTGGCATGCCACAGGAATCCAAAGAAGGCTACCACAATGTGTGCGTGAGATGAAGAGTGGAATAGTGAGGTCACACTGGCTATGGTGTGGGAGATGGAGAGGACAGCCAGGCCAGTGGGGAGAGCAGTGAGGAGGCTGCCACAGCAGTTCAGATAAAAGATGTGGGTGGTCTGATCTGGGGGACTGTTACTGGAGAGAGAAATTAGAAGAAATATTTAGGAAATAGAAATGGCAGTTGAGATTGGTTGGGGTGCTGGGGAAGAAGTAGAGAGAGAATAATAGAGAAAGGGATTGGGGAATGAAGTGGAAAGAAAGGGAAGAGATTCTTAAGGGCAAATTTTGTTGTTGAAAATAAGCAAATCTGGACCATTTATGAACCTTAATTCAGAACTCAAATAATGGTTTCTGTGATGCTTCCTTTGTTCTACTAGGCTAAAAATGATAATGAAATCAGTGTAAGAACTTTAATATTTCAGTTTCTTAAGTCTAAGCATCTAATTTATCTAATTTATAGTTTCTATATTTTTCCAGTAGTCCAATTCTAGTGATTTTTTTTCAATATAAAAAAAGGAACAGATTGTGAATTCAGATTCAACAAATGGAAAAAAAAAGAGACGATAAACACAAAATATCATTTTAGTTCTTGGATTCCCTTCCCAAATTGACATTTCAACACAAGAGGCTTCCCATCCCTTTCCTCAATGTGACATATTCTTTTAACTCTCCTTTAAAAACCCATTCTGATACAAATTCAGAGAGAAATCTGTGTAAAGCATTTCTCTCAAAATTGTGACTCATTTCAAGGTAACACGTTTGACAAAAATCAGGTTCTCAGGAAGAGACAACATTGAGTGAAGCCTTTCCTGCAGACTTCTCTCTCCAAGCTTTAGAAAAATGTATGCTATGTCAACAGTTCTGATTTTACATGAGAAACAAATAGCTTTCATACATACATTTATACCCTCCAACAGAGAAAACAATCTAGCCTAAAGCTACTCACTTTTCCTAAAATTATGGGTAGCCTATGCAAGTTGAAAATGTCTGTTTGAAAGCTTTAAAGTCAGAATTAATTTTGTTTTAAGATATCCACTACATTTCTTTCTTCTTAACAGGAGAATGGGTTCTTAGGTCCTGGGCACATCGCAAATTTGAAACTTAAAAAGATCAATTGTTTCTCTTTATTTCATGCTCTCACACTCAGAATGGCTGTCTCATTTTAGATAATGCTTTCCCCAAACACTCATTATATCCTCATTGTAAAGCACAACTTGACTGCTCAGAAAGTTGAGTGATGGAAAAGAGGAGGTTATAAAGCCTTTCCCCTCTAAACCAAATAAAAGTATTTACTGCCAACCTCAGAAGAAAAATGTCAAATCGACCTTCCTGGACTCTAGTGAATCAGAAACTCCCCAGAAGATTCTTCTTAAATAATCTGCAAAAACAATGAGCATAGTCTTCAATAAAAGGGGAAAAATCTCCCACTGTGTTTCTGTAATTTACTGATGAATTTTTGAGAGAACTAACAATTTTCTTATCTATAGGAAGGTCTCATTTAAATCTCCAATTCAGTTTTGTATTGAAGTGACATGTTGCAGTTTAAATGATAAACATTAATCAAATAAAGAAACAAACAAGGCAACTTCTGACATTTTACTGTCATCAATCAAGGGGACTTTCACAAATTCCACTGCACCATGTCCTCAAGCTATCGTATATTTAGGGACTCAGTCCACAGCCAAGGGGTTTTTGATTGGACCTCTAATCCCGTCAGGCTGGCCAGAAAAGGGAAAGAGGGAAGATGAAATGTATAAACCTACTATTCCACCCATTTCTCCAGTGTGTTAAATTTTTCTTCAAAGAATGCAAAGAAGTTTTTAAATATATTTTCAACATAGGGTCTACTATTCACAGGGACTCCAAAGAATGAGTCCATGAGTATCTTTACAATGAAATAAATACGACCACTAGTTACAAATAGGTGTGTGCCTTTCACAGAGACACATTTATCATCCCAGGTTTTGGGGTTTTTTCCACTCAAGGGCTGACCACCCAGGTCCACCTGTCCATCAGCCCAGTAGCTTTGCCCCACTGGCCTGAACTGAACTGGTGGATGCGCACTGCTCCGAGAGGTGATGAGTCTCAGAAAAATCACCTGTCCAGTGGTCAATCATAATCCCTAACTCCAGCAGCACCTACCCTATAGATATGACACACCGAGTTGCAGAAACACTTTCCCAACTGCTACTTCAATTAACTCACCTATGAGCAACCCCAGCAGCTCCACGTCAGCCACACATGTGGAAAAAGGAAGAGTCTAAGTGATGGAGCCTGCGGGAGAGAGGGTGGGGGCCTAAGTTATCTGAAAGACTACGCCTGACACCGACAAACCAAAATCCAGAAATCTCAGGCCCAACAGTGTCCACACCAAGAGACCTCCCATCCTTAGGAAAATGCTTAGACCACAACAAAATATTAGGGGTAGAAGAGTTGACAGAAAAGAAGGGCCTAGATTTTCCTGTACCTAGGACCATGCTGTCTTCCCAAGTCTGGAGAATATTTATTACACCTTTTGTAAGTGTGATATGCCCAACACTGTAACACCTGTTGCGTCTTTAAAGCAACCTTAAGTAAATAGCAATTTTCAAAATATCACAGGGTTTTGCTGATGTTTTCAGTAACTATGGCACCTTTGTGTGGAGGGGCTATTCCTTTTGTAAGTATTGCCTTCACTGAACTGAAAACGTCTGGGTGAACTTAATGCATTGCTTACAGATGTTGACTTACAACGATGCAGCCTTTAACACAGACTGTATAAAGGTATGATGCAATGTTCCCTCAATAAAATTAATTTAAAAAATAAAATGAATGCAACATTTAAAAATAAAGAAAAAAGTAAAGGAAATCTATCTGAGGCCCAGACTCTGAACTCTCCCTCCAATGAGAAAAAGTAATTGGGGTGTGTGTGTGTGTGTGTGTGTGTGTGTGTGTGTGTGTGTAGAGGAACTGGCTGTTAAATACCAGAATTGGAAAACAAAATACTGGGATGACCAGTGGAATCAATCAACATCTCCCACACTTACCCACCAGGCCTAGGTTAAGAAATATCTCAAGCGCGAATGGCACTTTTTGATTTATAAACACATCTGTTTTATTTACAAGAAATTTCATTCAGCCTAAAGCTACTAAGATGTTCCGTGATTTACTACAAATTGAAAACAGAACGCTGTACCCAAGTACTGTGTTTCTTCAGGCAGTTTGTACTAACAGTGAGGAGCCATATTATCTCCAACATTCACAAATATGGAAGAGAAATCTTACGACCCTACGCCAAAGAAACCAGGCCAAGTGTGCTGAGCATCAGACAAATGTAGAAGGCTGACACCTTCACTCTGAGCTTTATGAAGATACTCTGCAGCTCACTTTACCACACGTAGGATTTTCAAGATGAGTTCCACTAATACACAAACTGAATAGAATCATGTCAGTATAATCCTCACATGGTTGTGCCAGCTGGGATCCTGGATGTGGAGATGTGATCGCCAGTCCATGGGCCTGAAACCACCAATCCGTTTCACATGGGTCATCACACAGTCATCAGATGGTGACACTACGTGGTCACTACCCTAACAAATAGACCCAAACCACCCATGTCTAGGGAAAAGACTACAGCTTCCATTTCCAATCTCCAGAGCCACCTCAGTCCTTCCACAATGGAGTATCAATAGAAAGCCTAAATGAATTGTTTACTTAATTGTGCTGTGCAAGCTGAATAATTGCATGCTTTCCAGAAAGGCTTTGTAACCAATGAGATGGCATCGGATCTGCCAAAACCCTTACCTTGAAGCCAACATCCTTTCTTTCTGTGGGCTCTCTCCTATCACAAATAACTGCAATCCTAGTATTATTTCCAGAGGAGGCAAAACCATGGCACAAATATCAAAAAATCATGTCTTGGAGGACAGACATTGTATGATAGCACTCATTTGATGGGTAAAGAGAAAACAAATAAATGTCTTAAATTAAACAACACCAAAAATGTGGAGGGGGGGAGAGGATGAGAGAGAGAGAGAGAGCGAGAGAGAGAGAGAGAGAGAGAGGGAGAGAGAGGGAACACCACTCCAAACAACTATGAACTCTTACAGAGGAGAGAGAAAAAGGCAAATCAGGGGGTACAAAGTGACGGGGGAGAGATGGGGGAAATGGGATGAAGGGAATTAACTGTAAATGAAAGGAGAAAAAAAGGGGGAGAATATTAGTAAATCTACTATGCTATTTGTAAATGTATTTTTACTGTTATGTATCCCTCAAAACAAGTCATTGTCAAAGTGAAATATCCCTTCAATAATAAAAAATAAAATTTTAAAAAGCATGTCTTTCAACCTGGAAAAAAATCTCCATTAAGCTGCACCCACTGAGAACTATTTCTATGTATGCCAGTGCAAAACCTTTAGTCACAAACCCTGACTTTAATCCCTTACACACTGAAATAGCCAACAAATGGCAAAATAATCTACCTTTAATGGTAAGCAACATTGGTCCATTACATTTAATGATCACATTTTAAGAGAAGAGAAAAATGTAGTGAAAATATAGGCTGGGAACTTCAGAAAAAAAAGTCAAAGAGTGAGCCAAAAGACTAGAGATGGAAGATGGAATATCATTTACTTGTCATAGACTCTTCAGGATGATAAAAAGTGAATTAATACCAAGAAAAAAACACTGAAATAAGTATGTTGAGTGAAAATAAAGAAAACACTTAAGGGTAGCAACAAGCAATATTTTAGCCAAAGAAAACTCCATATTACTTAGTAAGGCAAGAGAGTCTTAATAAGGCTTCTGGTGAAGGAACTGTTTGTAGCACTTCCTACTTATTTTGATGTTTTAATTTAGTTAATTAAGAACAGGAAAGGCTTCAAAGACATGGTTCAAAAGTGAAAAGTCGGAGCAGTGTGAAGAAGAGGTGAGAACGACCCCCAGACGGACCAAAGCTGGCACGCCAGTGCATCCCCCGCGTCCAGCGCCTGCATCCAGCCACCGTCACCGCCATGCCCAAGAGGAAGGCTGAAGGGGATGGATGCTGAAGGAGATAAAGCCAAGGTGCAGGACGAACCACAGAGAAGATCTGCAAGGTTATCTGCTAAACCTGCTCCTTCAGAGCCAGAACCCAAGCCTCCTGCAAAGAAGGGACAGCAGGTACCCAAAGAGATAAAGGGGAAAGCCGATGCTGGCCAGCACCGGAACAAGCCTGCAGAGAATGGAGATGCCAAACCAGACCAGGCACAGAAAGCTGGAGGTGCTGGAGATGCCAAATGAAGTGTGTGCATTTTCGATAACTGTGTCCTTCTGGTAACTACAGTTTGAAATACTGTATTTTATCACATTTTATAAACATGAAGAATTTTGTTTTACTTTTTTTTAAGCTACATTGTTAGCGTGCAGAATACTTCATTGTTGTTTGGGGGGAAGGGCACATGTCACTAACAGAAATGTCTCGAAAGCTGAATGAATGTGGGGGAAAACACCCCTTTCCCTTCTGGTTTTGAGAGCCTTCCTTTTAGTTCCCAGGAGGGGTGGGGCAGGCCTTGATGGTGACACAGTAGCCACCTTGACACAAACCCCTCCGGGTGTGGAGAAACATTTGTTTTGATGTCCTCTTCTCCTCCTCCACCCTCAGCAAAGACTCGACTTCCTTAAACCCCAGACCTGTTGAGACCTGGCTCCCACGGATTGGTTACTCGTGAGTCAGGCGATGTGGACTTCCCAGTGTCACCACTGAGATGGCCTCCCTCGAAAGCACAGTGGCTGTTTTTGAGATTTTGGTTCTTCAGACTGATGATTCTGCCATTCTCATTTTGTGTCCCGACAGTCAGGGTCGGCTTGCAGAAAGTTGTTAACACGTTGAATGAGAAACGTCAGCCCTCGCGCTAAGCTTTCCCTTTTGGGAGCGTCAGATGAAGGTTTCCTACAATGGCTTCTTGATTTGGGTTGTCCATTGAAGAAGGGAGTTTGAAAGTTCTTGTACACTGTTAACGACTGTCTGCCCATGTCCTGCCTGAAACACCGTGACTGTTTATGAAAAGTATTTTTAATAAAACTGGACAGTTTGAAAAAAAAAAAAGTGAAAGATCTTCCTACCCCACCTCTGGCCACCTACCCATCTTCTGAGAGGCAACCACTGTTAGCTTGTTTCTTTTGTTTCCTTTAGGACGAGAGCCCTAAATATTCTTTAAACTCTATTTACTTTACAATAATTTCCCACTTATATATTTTCTTTTTTAAAAATGTTAAAGAAAAGGTACAGGCAGAAATGAAGGTAAGTAGATAGGCAGACAGGAAGAGAGGAGAGAAGAAGCACTTTATTACTTGTTCATCACTGGTTGTTTCCCTGGCCTGAGTCTTGAACTGGAGACCTTGGGATGAGACCTTGGGATGTCTGTGGACTGCACCCGGTTTAACCCACCCAGCCACCAGGACATGCTCCCACCCACTACTACCTACCCTGTTTTTAGTTCTTGCATGTGTTTCATTAATAAGTCTCTTTTTGATAGGTCTCCCTTCATACAGTTTAGCATTCTCCAACCCACTGTTTCTTCTCAGATGCCATAATCCCTCATGATAGAGTAGAAGCAACAAGACTGCCTAACAGGATTAGGACTTTAGTGAACAGTGCTTGTCTGGAAATGACAAGAACTCAAAGATGCTATTTTTATGAAAATATCCTTCAAAGAAACAAGAGGCTTAAAACAAATGGAAAACACAAAGTAGTTCTAAGAGTGAGTCTTGATGGGACAGTGTTTATTCTGAGTTGAGTGCCAACAAGCTTGGATTTTGGAACATCAACCTTATCTAAGTTTTCGGGTTTTGAACATCCCAGAGCAATACTGGTTTTAGAACCTTTGAATGTGTTTGGGAGAAGGAAAGAGATGATGGGTGCTGAGAGGAAAGATAAAGAGGACGCCACACACTGTGGAAGAGGCCTAGAGTCCTTGCTCTAGGAAGACCCAAAAGGAAAAGTAATATGCTCATTTCAAGTTACCAAGTCAATTGTTTTCCCCTTCCCAAAACCAACTGAGGATACGAGTAATTAGTGAGGGGAAAGAAAAAAGGCCTCAGTTATAGACCTGGTTTTCTCACGAAATCAGTGTAGCCTTGGTCTAATCACCTTTGATTCAATCTCCGGTCATTTATAAAATGAAAACCTTGCCTTGATGATCTCTAACCTTTAACCTTCTACCTTTAAGTTTCTCAGTCTAGGATGAGATTTCTCTCTGCATATTGACTTAAATAGTAATTAGTAATCTAGCATATTGGTGTTAGGTTCTGTGACTTACTCCCTGAGAATGATAACTGATCCACCAAGCAGTGAAACTCATGACATGGAGCATATTAGATTTTGAGATCTCAATATTTAGGACTTTTTTCCTATTTTATCTAACATATTAATGAAATTATACAGAAATAATATGTGTGTATCATGATAGTGGAAATAAAGAAGCAATGCATATTTTTAAAGAGTAAAGGATAAAATGGGGAGTGAGGAAGGAAGCAGTTTTATTTGTTTGTTTATCTTGGGTTCCCCCACCAGTCAAGAACCCAAGTCCTTGGGCTTCACATGCTCCACACCCAGTCATCTCAGTCACCTGAGCCACAAAGGTGTACCCCAAGAAGGAATGCATTTAACGTATTACCAAGATTCAAGTTATTTAACAATGTAATTTTAAGCTTTTGTAAATTGTGACTTTCATATAAATAAATGAATGAGGCATGCTCTGGTGGAGAAGGGGCTGGACCCAGGGCATATACATCCCAAGGTCCCCAGTTCTCATCCTGGGGTTGGCAGGAACAACCAAGGTGAACAGCTATGTAAAAAAAAACTAAAGGTCTCCTTCCTCCTCTTTCTTCCTGCCTCTACATACCTTCATTCCTACCTACATCTTTCCTTAAAAAAAAAAAAAAAATTGAATAAACAAATGAGTGAATGAACGAATGAGACAATATATGCCTGAGCTGCAAAACTGTAGTAGATATTAAAAATAACTCTATGCCAAATTTGCATGGTAGTACAGGACCTTCAAAATGACTATGCAAATCAAAACTGTACAAAACCGTCTAAATGGGGAAAATTACAATTACTCTATGACCTTTAAACATATTTGTCAAAACACTAAAAACTCTATCACTATTGATTATAAATGTATAGGAAAATGAGAAAAAATAATTTCACTTACTACACTATTAAATTATTAGAAATAATGAAATAAAGCATTATATTTATTTGTAAAACACTTATCACGATTAAACAGTGTTTTCCATCTTGTCAACATGTAACTCACAATATGGAACATCTTTTCAGGCTTCAGCATGTTATCACAATGTCAGAGTTTGAACATGCTTCCCAAATTTCATCCCTTGCATTTTTAATGTCATGAGATATCTCTAAGAGCAACTTGGATATGAACATTTTTGCTGGTGTCACTTCCTGTGACACTTCTTTATTCTTTCATCAAAGCCACTTTCCTCATGTATGTCATTAAGTCCCCTTCACTCAGCAACTCTGACTGCATGTCTCTCATAAGGCAGCAGTGTCAGCACTCCATAATCAGCTATTTCTTCTATATTCCATTTATGTTTAATGCAAATTTCACTCCCAGCATTATCACCTTTCATTTCTCTGTTGCACTTTCACTTTTGCTGGTCAATTCTCTCAAATGTCCGTATTTGTAAAATGTCACAGGGGTTTATCACCGGAAAACAAGGAGGTAACAGAAATGCTGCCTGTTTATGAACCAAATTAACAGATGCATGGGGACAAGTCACAGAATTGACAGAAATGATCACTGATCATGATGTATACCTGTCACACATCCACAAGTGACCTGTGAACTAAAGACCTAGCTGCAAAGTCTGTGCTCTATGCAAATTTTTATATATTTAGTAACTGAAATTTGAGCCTCATTATTGAGATTGGTTTTTAATTAACTAGACTGATTGTGTGCATATCAGAACTATGCAAAGTGAGGACTGCCTGTATTAAATACGATGTCAAGTTTAATTTTTGCCAAAGTTGTTATTAAAGAGGGGAAGACTAAACCGCCTTCTTACTGTATTAAAGACAAGGTTTAATTCAACCATGTACTAGATTCTAATAATTTTCATCTTTGTCCTGCAAGATTCAACAGATTACTGCTAAATATAGGTACCAAGAAAGGAAGAGGAAAAACTGGAGAGTGGGGGGGAATCTGCATTCTTGAAGTGAAAAACAAAGCATAAACAAGACACAAAGGTCATTCAAAAGTAAGGAGAAATACTGTCCAAATTAGAGATTTTTTTTTATTATGCTTTACCTCCAAGGTCAGAAGGAAGATATTCCAGGACAGTTTTCCATTAATGTGACTGGTGGTCCCTAATATCCATTTTTCCTTCTTAATAGCAGAGCCCTGGGTTTGGCTGGTTACCCAGAATAAAAGGCCTATTTCCCAATTTCCTTTGTACTTAGTTATGTCCATATGATAAAACATTTTTAGTGAGATATAAATGAAAGGAGTATAGGAATTTAGGGAATCATCTTTAAGGGGGTTTATTCAGTTGGCAAAAGCAACCTTTTGTCCTTCATGCTATCTGGAATGTAGATGAGAAATGAAAAAGAGCCATCTCAGACTAGGAAGCAATGTTGAAACTGGAAGCAGGCTCAGGGATGCTGGAACATAAACACAGCGGGCCTGAGTGCTTCATGGCTGTGCACATGCCATGCTCGCTCTGGGCTGCCTCTCTTCACACTGCTTGATGTATTTTTAATCCACTCTTAGATTCTTTCTTATCCACATCTGAATGTAGTTCTAACCGATAATGACAATTCTAATAACACTAGCTCTAACTGATGAATACTCTTGTCAATGGCGATTTCAATGGCCCAAGTGACAGTGATTGACTCTTACATCCTTCTACACACATAGGTCCCACATGGGGTAGAGCATGCACAGAGTAGTAACTGCCATGTTTAGAGCAACTGAAGTTTTTGGTTGCTTGCAAAGTCTTTTTAATACAGATTCAAATAATCAGAACTCAAACATTGATGTGACTTAAGTACTATTTGAACAGAGAGAAAGCAGGGAGAGAGAGAAGGAGAAGGAAGAGGAGGAGGAGACGACTAGTTCATAGCAAGCTTGTTATAAATTAGACACTGAGAAACAGAAGCCCCCAATATAATTCAGTATCAGGCTGCACTCTTCAGAGTGTCTAGAGGAAAACAAAGGAAATGCGAGCTCAGTGCTGGGCCCATGTTAAAAGGGACATTAACAGAAGTAACTTAAGGTGAAAACTATCAATGTGGTCTAGCCATATCCCTTTGGAGAAGGATGGGAGAAGGAACTAGGGTTATGTAGCTCGGAGCAAAGAAGGTATAGATGTGATTGGTATATGAAAGATCTGAAGTGCTATCTTGTAGAAAAAGGCTTTGCTTTCATTTTCAAGGTTCTAACCAGAATTAGGACCAAGGAGTAACGTGTGTGTGTGTGTGTGTGTGTGTGTGTGTGTGTGTGTGTGTGTACATTTTATATACATATTTTTTTTCTTTTTCCCCCTGCCCCAAAGGAAAATCTCTCTGAGAATTAGAGCTTTCCAAAATTAGAATGTACTAGTTTATAAGGTAGCAAGCTATCTGACAAGCCAGTGGATTTTTTAAAGTATGGACTATAATGCAACTCAGTGCTTATCCTGAAATTCAGAATAGAAAATGAAAAACTTTGTATCATGAAATCTTAAAAAAAGAAGTGATTTTGAATCTAGAGGCACAATCAGTGAAGGATATTAAAGAAGGAGGTTCTGCACTGAATGAGAAACTGAACCAGGTGACGCCTCCAATTCTAACATTCTACTAACACTGTATTTTCCTATTACATGGGAAGTGGTTGATCTGAAATGACCCAGGTATTGAACAACCTGAGGAAAATGATGATGACTATATTTGCGAAAACTCTTTCAACTATTGAGTTGAAGAAACCAACTCAACATAGTTGGGGGCGGGTGGCATAAGAAAGTCAATGGTAGGGCTAAATCTCTCTTCAGGCATGGATGCTCAAATAATAAGCACAGAAATCTTTCTCCATCTTTTGGGTCAGTTTTCTCAGACCTGGCTTTGCTCTCTGAGACTTACCATGTAGAAGCCTATCTTGCCGCTGATGTCTTTATATTTCATTCTCTAGCCTAGCAATTTCAAAAGATAGATAACTCAACAAGCCCCCAATATTGTTCCTCCAATTATTATGGACTTTGGCCAGTTTTGTGTCACATAAACTGGGATAAGGCAGCAGGAGGGTCTATAAGGAAAAGGAGGCTTCTGAAGTAATAGATGATGGAAAGAGAAAAATAATAATTGCCCACAATGAAGACAACAATGAATGTAGTCAATTTGTTAATGGCAACTTTAATGAGATTCTGGGCCTATTTTGAATCTCAAAATAGGAAATGAAAACAAGGTTATACCTTAAAGTCCACGAGAAAATGAAGTGAATTTGATTCTAGACCTTACTTTAAAATTCTAATACTCAGGCAAATAACAATTTTAACATATCCGTCTTTTCACCAATTCCCTTTTTTTCCCTTAAGATGTCTCTGTTCACAGACAGCCTCATCAGACAAAGTAATAGCAAATGAACAGAAGAGCGTAAAATGTTTATTGAAGTGGATGAAGGCACGGCATGCAAAGAAAAATTCTTCATTAAAAGCTGAAAAAATCTTTCTCTATATTTAATATTTAGGTGACATATTTCTATTACAGGAGAAGTAAACATTACAGTCATGAATAGCAAACAGAAACACAAACTCCATTTATTTGTAAAATAAACTCATTTTCTTTTCATATCAATGCAAAAAATGACCCAATGCCATATGTTCCATTTGCCATGATTCTGAGACAGCAAAGCTATACAATTTCTAGATCATTAACTTGTCTTCCTATTTTTCCGTGTCTTACAGTTCTGCTAGGTAAGCGTTCGTTCATTCACTTTGATAATGCTACCTTTTATAGGTTTGGTATTTCATTTGCCCAATTACTCCATGCAAAACTACAGCAGCCAGAGGGTGGGGGTGTGGGGAAGGAAAGGGCCCACCCCAAGTTGTCTCTGAAAGACCGAGAACTCAAGACTACACACACTTCCGATGGTTTCAAACAAAAGGGAGTTTTGTCTTTTGCAAGTCTCAGGCTTGAGAAAGACATGCATACTCCCTCCTTTGCCATCACTGAAGCAAGGCTGAATGCCACAGCACTCAAGATAGCACGGAAGCACAAAAGGGCGGCATGTCAGCGAGGTAAGCAGTGGGTGGCGGGATGGGGAAGAGAAAGTCTACCTGCAGTCTTTCTTGTAGGAATCATGCAAGGGAACCTGGAAGAGAAGACGAGCAGTTATGGGTTTTTAGGTCATGTGTAAAAAAATTTAGAGAAGTCAAATTTTGCAAATAAATCCCAAAATTAAACCTGAAAAGACATAATCCAGGATCATCGCAATGAAATGAGAGAAACACACGAGGTCAAAACAGTCAGGAGTCATCGCTGTATTTTCCACTTTTATTACACTGCGTCAGTATCCTTAGAGAAAATTCCTTTGGCTAGCTTAATTCATTCAAGAGTTGCATAGGATTGAGGCCATTAGAAAAATAAATGTATTCAACTTCTGAGACAAGCTGTGGAGTTCACGCTAGATAGCCTAGTCTTTATGACTTAGAATATAAAGTCATCAGCCAATGCTTACCCCCAAAAATGAAACAGAAACTGTAAACAAACTGAACATATGAACATGTTGACAGCATGTAGGGACAAAGCAATAACCAGAAACACATGAGAATATAGCAATCTACGACAGGTGTATGCTTACACAATTAAAATGTGCTACTTTTTTTGGAGATAAAAACAAGAGTCTACACAATCAACAGACACAATTATGATAATGAAAAGATTTATCAGGTATGAACAAATCCTTTAATAAATTCAGCCTAGAGGAAGTCACTGAATCCTTTCTATAGGTAGGCGCTAATAGCTCCATTTTACAGAGGAGAAAAATGGGTCTCAGAGAATTTTGTGTAACTTGTCTAAAGACCACAGCTAACAAAAACAGAGTCAGGATTTTAACTCACATAGTCTGATTCCCAGTTCTGTGCTCTTAACCATTGGTGCTTTCTTAAGTACCTCTCATGGATTAATTCATTGAACTTGATTGTCCTACCACCACCAATCAAGTAGACACTATCATCTCCATTTTTCTAATAAAGAATCAAGAAGGAAAGTCGCTGAGTCTAGGTCATACTGCTGATATGCGCCAAAGCTAAGACTGGAATTCCTCTCTGTTCTACCCTAGCATCCACGACTATAGACAGTGTCAGAGACCACTACTTACCCACCAAAATCTAGTCTCTTCTTCCTGAACACAAGGCTTCCTAACCAAAAACTACACTTCTAAGTTTCTTTGCAGGTAGGTATGGCCATTTTACAAAGTTCTCACCATGGGAATATGAGTAGAAGTGACACATGCAATGTCTGAGTCCAAAGGAACTTCCTGGCCCCAGACTTTTCCTTCTTATGAATTGGATCTGAGAAACATAGTGACCAAGTCTCAGTTATATAGATGACTATACCCTAAAAGATGCCAGATTTTTAAAAAGTGGAGGAATCCAAGTTCATGAATGAATGAATGAATAGCACAGAGTGATCCTACCTTAGAACTGTTATGTGTAAGAGAAATACATTTCCACATTATTTAATTCACTATATTTGTAAAGCATCTTTTTTATAGCAGCCTAACGAGACTCTTAACTCACATAACCAACAAATACTAACACATGAGAAAGGAAGACTTCCTACAGACTCAGATAAGGTGGCAAAAGGCAGGCATGAAGGTGTGAGGGAATCAGTGAGACTAATATTCAAGCTACTCTTTCTATGGAATCATCATTGCAATACATTTTTCATTCTCTAAGATAATAAAGTACTTTCTACAAAAGGCACCTGCAAAAAAAAAAAATCATCTAACAAAAACAAAACCAAATAAAAACAAAAAGAGCCACCTGGGGTGTAACAGAGAGTGAGTACTGAGGGACTAGTTAAGATTTTGGTTTCACTTTGTTTTATGACATTCAAACTGACAAGGAGTCTATTTGAAATGGAGTATCTAAATTGACTTTTGCCAGAATACATTAGAATAGCCAACCCAGAACCAATTAGAACGTACCAAAACCAAATCTTCTCTAAAAACAAGTATACTGAACTGAGCTCAAATCACAATATTGTAACATACTAAATCACAGTGGACATCACTTCCATTATCTTCATTTAATTCCAACACTGTATGTTGACTCTCTTGGATGCGTTATTCTGGTTCATGAAATACAATTTCCTTTTCCATCTGTTTAAAAGATATCAGGAAAGATCGTAAGGATAAATCTTGAGTCACGCACACACCCCAAAGTCTGTGGCTACCCCAAAATCCACAGGACCTTCCAAATGAATGGGGAAAACTTTAGTTCTAAATTCCAATGTAATAAAAATGCATAGCTAAGGAAACTAGTGTGTATATATTTCAAGATCAACTGAAATGAACATAACTTTTGACACTCTAACTTCACATTTGAGTGCTCACTTTAATAAAACAATGAAAACATGATTTTTTCAAAGTTGTTCTTTGAAACTCATTTAAAGAAGGGGAAAAAAACAAAAACATAAAATACCAGAGAAAAGCAGTTAAATTATGACGATACATTTCAAGTGGAATTACAAGACTGATTTTTAAAAACAAATTCAAAAGCCCAAGGAAAAAGTATTGAGAAATCGGTTAAAGCTTTCTTGGTAGCTTTCAAAGAAATAACAAAGGAGATTTGCTTTGCGTGACCCAGAACAACACATCTAAGAAAGACAAAACACAGGGTAGGCATTAATGAACAGGTTCTACAAGTTTAATGGTAGCATGGAGAAGCACACACACAAATCTAAGTGGGGACTTCAACAGGACAGTTGACTAGGCTTCTTCAACAAGTTAGTGGAGTTTTTTTAAAAGGGGAGTCTGTTCTAGATTAAGATAAAGAAATGTGAGAACTATTGCAATGTAAGAGTTCCTTATTTGCAGTCTGACATGCATGAAACAAGACAGTTTTCATGATTAGATCATATGTAGTATCAAGAAATCACTGCTAATGGTGTTAAGTAGCATAATGGTACTATGGTTACATAAGGAAACATCCACATTTTCTAGAAACGCTAATGAAGTGTGCCGAGGCAAAATGACCTAGGACTGTGGTTCACTTGAAAATACCTCAATAACCACCGTCACAAAAGAAGCAGCGCACACACGTTCTGCGACCACATGCTTAACTTCCAATTCTGGGCCAACACTCACTAGCTATATACCTAAAGCACATTACTTAATTTAGCAATGTCCCAAGCTCACTAGTGGCAACTATCACATCTTCCAGGGTTATCTGAGGATCAAATGAAATGAGCTCTGCGAAGTACTCAGCACATGTTAGCTGCAATTATTATTAATCAGTATGTTCTCTAGGACCCCAAAACTCGACTCACCAAAACATGAAATCCCCCGAAATCTCTCTTCTGTTTCTCCAGTGCTCACTTCTTTCCCATTTCCCCTCTTACTAACTCCCATTCCTTCTTTAGAATCTAAAATCTACTGTTTTGCTGCCAGTGAGCTAACATGTCATTAGTTTTAAGTGATTTTCTTTTTTAAAATACAATTAGTAAAACTGCATCATTTCCAAGGTGGAAATAAGAAAAATACAAAACTGCACTAAAAAAACTGAAAATGGATCTAAGGGAAAGTAGAATATATGAATGGATGCATTTGGATGATTTTTCTTATACCTCATGATTTCTATTATTAGGTTATTTCTATCATTAGTCTATTATTAAGAAAGAAAAAAATTTAATGCAAACTCCACAGATTTGAGGGGCCCTAAACATAACTGAATGTGTGTGCGTGTGTGCGTGCGTGTGTGCATGCAGATGTGCTTTGATAGAGGAGGGTGTATTTGGCTGTTTCTGGCATACAAAAAGGAAATGAAAGACACGGGCTAGTAAGAGTAGTCAAAAACTTACCTCACTGATTTCAAACAGGACTGGCTTCATGGCATGTGATCTGCACACTCCCACAAAGTCCTGTGCTTAAAAGGCTGCACACATTACTACTTTGCTGCCACCACTACAAATGTCATGATAACTTTTTAGCAAGGGCTTCATATTTTCATTTTTGCACTGGAACCCACAAATTATGCTGTCAGTCCTAAGTCCACTTTCTAAGATTGGTCCTGTTATTATTTCCATCCTAAAGATGAGAAAGCTGAGGCTTTCAGAGATTAGAGGACTATTTTAAGTTCACACAGCCAGCAAGTGATAGAATTTGAACACAAACTCTTTCCATACGACAATATGAAAGATTGAAAGAAGATAGAAAAGGGGAAAGGGAGAGTGACATGAAAGACAAATAAACCAGGGACTAAGATATTATCTACCTAGGGGCTAGCTCTTGGGTGAGAATGCAACCAAGGTGTTGGGGTTAGTTCGCCACTCCAGGATGAAGCCTATCTTAAAGCTCATATCAGATCCTATAATCTCAAGAACGTCTGAATGGAAAGGGTTTAGGCACCCATCAGCCCCTCTAGAAATATGATCTGCAGGAAGGAAAGGGCAGCATTGCTTTCCCCTGTAAATTGGTCAACCCTTCGGAGGGTCCTTGTTCCTTGGAGAACTAAAGCAAAGTTTAGAATGATCCTTAACATTAACAAGCAGTATTTTGTAAAAATGAAATTGTAAAAGCTGTGTTTCAACATAGTGCTTCCTTAGCTTAGGCTAAAAAAAATGCTGGTCCAGAGATGTCCTAACAAATACTCCAAGAAGTCACACGGCTCCCCAGGTACCAAGATCCCAACAGGATGAGCAGCCAGACTTGACAACCACCCACCTTCTCCTTTAGATGCGCCCTTGCGCTCCCTTGCTTCCTTTTGTCTGCTCTGGAAAAACCCAGGGATCAGGAGGATTATTCTGACAGCATTAACAAAACATAGTCACTTAAAGTTTTAAAGGATCTATTTCAAGAGATTTAGTGACTGTGATTGTTCTTTTAAATGCATCATTAGATTCAAAACACATTTCTAAAATTAAAAAAAAAAAAATCTTAGAAATCAGGGAGCCAGGTCCCAGTTTAGCAATAAGCAAACAATCTTCTCAACTCCCCTCTGTGGTCTCACTCTGGAGGCGGCTAAATGGATTGTATTATGTTGTACTTGCTTCATTAAGGCCAGAGGATGAGGTCAAAGTCCTATGTAGAGTGAGGGCTGTGAAGATTCCTTAGGGCAATTAATGGGAAGGAGACAGAGTTTCAGATAAGAAGCAAGTGACAGAGTGAAAGACTTAGGCAGGGAAAAGACTCTTTTTGCTCCCTGAAAAGCTCTCCCCATGTCTGGATCTGCCTCCTGGCCTGTGTTGGGGAAAGATACCATCTGCCACCAGAAGCAGCCACAAGCTGAAAGCAGGATGGGGCAGAGAAAGCCAAATGCCCTTATTCTGAGATTTCCAAATACAACTGCAGGTCACACTCACCAGAAGGGTTTTTTAAGGCAGTTTCCATGGTATACCCTAAGGCCATCACTTTGGAATTTTGAGGAAGGCCCCAGATTGTTTTCCTTTTCAATTTGCTTCCTATTTCCCAAGTGATTCTTATGCACTGATCTAGTTTTGAAGAACCACCAAATTTCCTTTTTTATCTATTGCTGAAGTTTTGCCCTTCTGTAAAGCCCTGCTGTTCTTGGCAAACTGGCCATAGAATTGTCTCCCTAGGAGCAGTAAAGGAGGACAGCACCCCCTCAGGACAGAAAGAGTAATAGCAGTTGTGATAAGTGAATCAAACCCAAGAGGAAAGTGAATTTCAGAGACCAAGACGGAAGGATTGTGAGGCCAGCTCTGTTTCAACCAGAACACTTCTGCAATCGTCTGGTTTTTTAAAATATATTGTTCTTCCTTGTACATTTGTCTGAGGAAAGGTTCTACTGCAGGGGGAAAAATGTTGGAAGGATATTGCTTTTTTATAGCACCATTATGTAACCAAAATGTATTTCTTCTTCAGCTACATTTTAGACAAACAGAAATTTGTGAGCTACCCTGCAAATCTAATTATCGTTTATAACATGGATCCTAAGGGAATACATTTCACGAATCTGAATACAAAATGGCAAAAGCGCATCTCCTTCCCCACCAACAAGGTCCCACTGGTGGAATCACAAGATAGGATATTACTGCCTCTCTGAATACCATCAACCCCATCCCTAGATTACAGGTCTTCAAGCATAAAATAAAGGAAACTCTCCCTCCAATCAAAAAATCTCTAGACCCTGCCTTTCCCCCTGAACCACCAATAGGACATGGCCACTAGGGTGGAAGATTATCCAATGTGCAAAGGCACATTGATTTTCTGGGCTCAGGAACTTACTCCCAGCTAAGCCCCGTCTTCACACGTAAGTGTCCAAAATATTTTACACACAAAGAAGATGCTACTGACCCACTGCCATTAGAATATATTAGAGTATAGGCTTCAAATTGCTGTGAGGCTTAGCTGTGAATGAGTCACTGCTATCTGAGAAAATTTCAGCAGCATTCACGGAGTTAGCCCTGAACACAGATGAAGACGGGGAAAGACACTCACGTGGCGACATTGTTCTCAGTTTCGTCACTATAATATCCCATCGAGACACAGCCAAAACACCACTGTGGTAAGAATGAAGGTATTGCTAGCTACTTTATTGGCCAGAGCTGCATTTTTTATTCCTTGAAACTCTGCCTAACAAGACCTCACAGGAACAACTGCTGAGTCGGCACAAAAAAACAAAAGTCCTGTTCCTGTGAATCAGGATATAATCCACTAGCCTTTCAAGAAACATAGACATATTTGCCTTTAGTAAAAAGGCGGTGCTAATGAGTTGAGTCCATGAAAAAAATAATTCAGCATAGATCTACCTTATCTGAAAACAAACCAATCCTAAATATAAATAACCTCATTTATACCACATGTCTTTTGGAGGGAAGAAATTCATTGAACTCAATCTTCTTACTAGCTGTCTCAATAGCTCCAGTCTTAGGTAATGACCTAAAACACTCTGAGTGCTTACCTTGGAGACTTGAAGGAGCCCCAGTTACAAAAGACTGGATTAGGCTAAACTGTGCTTATTGATACAAGGAAGTAAAATTCAGACATTTTCTCCTATGCTCAGGGATTAAGTTTCAAACAGAGGTATGGGCAGTTCTCTTAATCACGAGGGACAACACCTTGAGCGTTCCAGTTAACAAAGAGCTTGTCTCGCGATCACATTGATAACACTAAAATCTGTCTTTATTCATTTATTCAACAAACAACAATGGCGGCCAATTACCAAGCACTGTGCTGGCCTCCTTTCTAATCACTTCACCCCTAAATTCCACCTTCCAAATACACTGAACTGTTCACAGTTAAGATACAATTTCCATGGCACACCGTAACCCCAGATATGCTGTGCTCTCTCCACCCTCCAGGTCTGTGCACATGCTCTTCCTTTTGCCTGGCATGGCCTCCATTTTCCCCAAAGAGAGTGCATGCACACACACGTACTGCACATAAATGAACACACACAGGCACACCATTCCCTTTGTTCAGATTCTAGCACAAATATCTCGTTCTTACGCACTCTTCTCTTCCAGGAAGGCCCCCAAGCCCCTACAGTCATATGTGCTGCCTTAGTTGTCTCCCTGTGTAATGGGGCCTGTTGACATGTATCTCTCTTCCGGTGATCTCTGGAGCACCAGGAACTGCGGCACTGAAAATCAGTTGTTTGTTTTCAGTGGTTTCACAAGGATCTAACCTCCTGGATTCTAATCCCAGGTCCATCTTTAAATCACAGCATAATGTGCATTAATAACAACCTTGAGTCTCAGTTTGCTCATCTTAAAAATGGTGAAAACAGCTGAACCTATTGCCTTGTGTTGTTAAAAGGATGGACCAACATATGTTAAGTGCTCAGGATAGTACATGGCTCATAGTAAGAGCTCAGCGAATATCCTCTAAAAATCTCTCCTGTACAAAGGCAAGAAAAACTTAATTATGTATATCCCCTGCTATATTATAAAACAGTATTATATGAAAGGTGACAAAGACACATAAAAACAAGAGAAAAAGCAAGTACTGGCAAAAGGTATTTACAAGACAATTAACTGAAAAGGAATCTGTTTCTAGAAAAGTATTTTTTAAGCCAGACACAAAAAACCTGCTATGAATCGATAAGAAAAGCAGAAACTACATAGTAGAAAAATAGGCAAAGGGTATAAAAATATGAAAAACCATTCCACAAAGAGAAAATGTGAATAGCTTGTATAATTATGCAATGCACCGGGAAATGGGAGCCAAAAATGAGATGCCAATTGATACCCACCAGATAACACCAAGTATAGTTGCATTACTTGCAATAGCAAACAACCGCCCTTCAGATGTCTACATGTCAAAATTGAATAAATCTCAAAAAGTATAGCACTGAAGGACAGAAGCAAGGTGCAAAAACATATTGATAATAAATGCAAACTATAAAACTCAACACTAAATATTATTGATGGATAGATACAGATGTAGTAAATGCATAAAACCAGGCAGGGTATGTGACATGTCATCTTTAGGCTAGAGAAAGAAGTGAAAGGGAGTGGGGCTTTGACTCTCATCATTCTATTAACGAGGGATATGGGAGGTTTGAAGCAAATATGGCACAATATGAAATGTGGACTATGGGTATCTGGGTTTGGAGAAAATTCATTTCTAATTGCTTTAAATATTAAACAACATTTCATTTCACATGAACTTAAAAATTTTAAAAAATAGGCATTTGAGAATGAATGTTTCCAGGTGTTATTTTAAAAAAATGGATACTCAGACTTTTTATAGATAATATCTTCACTGACTCCACTAATAGATGAGTGAGTAGGAGGGTATAAGGAGGGATGGATGGACGAATGAATAGGTGGCTGCACAGGCCAGCATTCAAATACCTAGGGAGACAAAAGAAATAAAGGTGAGTGTTTCCTTGGGCGAGGCCACCCTGTGAACTGCACAGCTCCAAAAGGCACCATGCACATGGACATCGATATGAACGGCTGCCCCTGTAGCTGTGCAATGCCGAGCCCTGATGACTAAATGCTTTAATCTCTCTAAGTCCTCGCTTCTTTATTTGTAAAATGAGCCCAATCTGACTCACCAGATCATTTGGAAGACTCAACGAGGCAATGTATATGAAGTGCTTAGCACAGGACCCAACACACAGTAAGGAGTGCAAAGATGGTAATGATGAGCATCAAGAATAGTTCATGTCAACAGTAGCCTTAAGAGCCAACTCCTTACAGCTTAAAAATATTACCCACTTTCAGCAGAAAAGTAACATTTGCACTGTTACATATTCCTGGTTCGTTTGCTAGGTCTTGATAACTGTATATATTTTCTAGGCAGCAATGGAGTTTTGAAGCAGCAGTCTTTCAGTGTGCACTCTTGAGGCTCAATGAGGTCCTCAAGGGAGTAGGGTTACACTCGGCTGCTGAGGCCCCAGATCCTCCCTCTGCAGCCATGGGAGCAGATGGCTCTTTCTGAGCCCTTAGATGCAGGCCAGGCTTTTCTTAGCTAACGTAAACTAAGGAAGACTTAACAAACATAGATGGGATTTTATGTAAGGTCTTCTAAAAAAGCATCTCTAAAATGTTGCATAAGCAAGCACAAGCCCAATCATGATGCCTATGACAAGCAGGGAGAAAGACGGAGGGAGTGGCCGGAGGAGGCAGAATGTGGGGCAGCTGGAACCTTCTCTCCTATGTTTACACTGCCATCACGCAGAAGCCCGCAGCACAATTTAAAATAAACTGACTTACACACAAACACACACACTAAATAGGCTTAACATAAAGTTTTCGTGAAAGGCACTTTTTGCAGTCATCTCTTTCTAATAATCTAAGAATCCACAGTTTAAAATAACCGGAAGGGACATTTCTTCTGATTCTGCACTTTGCTGGTGCTGCTCTGCTTGTTCTGTGGGCTCAAGCAACCTGATCCAATCAGCTGGAGGGCGGGCAGGGCTACAAGGCCCAAGACGCCTCCATGTGTCCAGCGCTCAGTGTGGGATATTGGCTGGATGGCCTCAGCTCTCCTCCCTGTCTCTTCTCATCCTCTGGTAAACGTGGGAAGATTTTTCAGCAGGTGTTCTTTGGGCAAGGACCTAAAAGGACAGAAGTGGGACCTAAGGGATGCCAAAGAACAGAGGTAGGACTTGTACAGTATCACATCCACCATACTGTTTTGGTCAAAGCAAGTCAAAGGCCACCATCTTCCAGGGAAGAGGAAAGACTCCACTCCTTGTTGGGAAAAGCAGCAAAGTCCCATTGAATAGATGTCTTGCCAGGGACTGGGGCTATTTTCTAGAAGTTCATCTGCCACGGGGCTTTTTGATGTTAGGTATGGACGGGGCTGGCTTCTGCATATGATTTATGGCTAAGAAAAACAAGTCCATGGCTTGAAAACGATTCCATTAAAGCAAAAGGACCTGAAAATAATACGAAAATAGGAATTAAGAGAATTTTTTTTTCTCTCCCATCCTGGTGAGAGAAAGAGGGTAAGCAAGGAAGCAAGATTTCTCCTCCAACTGAGCAGGCAGTGAAAGTCCTACTGATGTGACCAATAAAGATGGTAGACCAGTAAGCTGGGGTATGAGAGAAGCTGGTCCTCACTGGAGCAGACACCTGAGACTTGTCCTCAGACAGCTGCTGATGATGAAGAGGATGGTGCTCCCAGGGAGCCTGGCCAGGCTGGAGGGAGAGAGAGAGAACACAGAGGCGAGACTTTTGAGGTTAAGAGGGACTAGCACTGAAGGAAGCAAATACAGACAGCAGCAGCAGCTGTTCAGATTGAAAGCCCTTCACCGAAAGGACAAAAGGCCCTACATAACATCACCCTCCAAAACTCTTCCTTTCCTCTCCTGGAAAGAGAGCAGGGAAAAATAAGAGAGAAGTTTTGTTAAAATAGCAAAACAAGTGTTAATATAATAACCGAACATGAAGCACATTAAGAAAGAATCTACAAAGCCCTAATAAAAAAAAAAAAAGGGGGCGGGGGGACAAAGGAGAAAAGCAAAGAACAGAATAAGACAGGTTTGGACAGTAGCCACGCTTTCTTCCTCCATAAAACACTTTCCAGCTCCTTCTGCGCGAGCAGGGGGACACGTGGAGTTAACACTTGTATATGTGGGTTTATAATTGGTTTCATTTTATTCCACAGTAAAATGGGTTAATAGTGCATCCATATTGTGACAACATTCTCTAGCAAATGTCCTAATTAGGAACCCTAACTAGCTTTCCATTATTTCAAAACTGTCCAAATCTGGGTAGACCCCAAAGACCATCTGGAGCCTGGACTTATGCCCAGGCAGCAAGAGAATGTCCTTCATTAGACCTCTCGATGCCCCACCTATATGAGAATCAGAAAGGGTGGTAGAGAGTTATGTAGCGAATACACCGGAAAACAGCATTCCCTGCTCAGACATCTGGTTTTATGATTTTATCTTCCTTGCAACTGACCATGTTCATAAAACTTCAGAGATTTTTTTCTGGTGCTTTGGCTATTTAAAATTAGCTAGGACATGCATTTATTTAAGTAGGCATTAATATCTGCATACATATGCAGAACACTCATCCAAGACACAGCAGAAAGTACCGCTGTTCTTTATCTTTAAACGATTTTAGTTTGAAAGAGAAGCTTTTAAGAAATCAAGAATAACTTCAAAATCCAGAGGGAGGAATTTCCAATAAAGTAAAGCCACTCACGCTGATTTATCATTGTATTTCTGCAACCGTTGCTTGCTTCAGTAGCTTGTCACTGTAGTATGGGGTGGAGGGGCTCCTCTGGATCTGGCTGGCGCATAGAAAATCTGATGTGAATTTCAAAATTCAATCATAAAGCTCCCCCAAGTGGACCTTTTTTTAACTACACCAAGAAACCAGCTACTGTTATCTATGACTGTGATCAAGACTGAGGCCCCAAATAGGCTTTTGATGGGCAGCAGTGACCTGGTTTACCCATCATTTTATACATAATTTAGTAAGATCAGCATCTTGGGAAAAGGATTCTATAAATGCTAAAAGTGAATCTTCAAAAACACTCCCCCCAGGCAGCCTGGGAACTTAACTGAACCTAGAAGTTGCCTGTGGCTATGCTAGATCTTACCTAGACTGAAAGGATCCAAGGATACTGTGATTTACAGCTGCTCAGGAGTGGAAAATCCCCCAATGACCCCTCTGGAAAAGCTCCCTGGTTCATTTCATTGTGTTCCTTATTCCCCTATCTGGGCTGATTATACTGAATTACTTGGCACCCCCTGGAAAGCCTGTCACTTAGATTCTAGAACAAATTAAGTTTGTTGAAGGCTTTGCTCTTTCTCTCTATTAAAATATTCATACCTACTCTTAACAACCTGATAAAAACTGGCTAAAAGCCTTGCTGGTATCCCCAACAGGGAGTGCCATTTTTAATGAAATCTCAAGCATCATAAATAAAAAATAGCTGGTCTTAATAAAGAATTGATAGAGCAGCTCTAGGTGTCAATGGGGATGCTTCACAGAGTCATGGAAGACTCGTGTCACAAACAAGTCTCCCAGAGTCTGACAGCCCCCACGCCAACAGGCAAACTCCAAATAAAGGCAGAATCAATGAATTGCTTGAATAGCACTGAATCTATTGGCTCTCAGTGTGGGTGGAAGGTAAAGGATGGCAAAGAGATCCTGTCAGGGGTGAATAAGAAAGTGGGTGGAGGAAGATGGGTATGCATGGTGATAATAGTAACAGCCAGCATTTCCTGAGCATGTTCCATGTACCAGCCATTATCCTCCCAACAACCTTACCAAAGGGGAAGTATTAACCCCTCCTCACAAACAAAGTTTACATAAACAGCCCAAGGTCACATGGCCAGTAGGTAGAAGGGTCTAAATTCCAACCGACATCTGACCCTAAATCCAGTCCCTTTACCACTAAAGACTTTAGAAAAGCGTTAAAACTCTATTTTCACATCTTAACTCACTCCAGTTTGGGGTTTTTTGTTTGTTTGTTATTTCTGACAAAAGGCGTAATATAGAGAATCAGTGATCAGGACATTCACTTGCTGCTGCAGGTCAGGCTCCAAACTCCCTGGCGGGGATGCTGGTCTCTTTCCAACCAGACACGTTGCTGACCTGACCCTACACCACAGCCGCACCGAGAGCGTGGAACCCAGAACCATAAACACCAGAAAAGAAATGAAAGAGACTCACACAGCCTTGGGAATCAAGGGAGAACTGCAGCCCCAGTTCTGTCACTTGTCTGTTCTATGAGACAAGTTATCTCACCTCTCCTGAGTCTGTCGACTTAACTCTTCACACCCAGCCGTGTTCCAAGGTGGATTTAGAGCAGCGAATAATACCTACTCCACTAAGCAAAGGGGAGGATAAAATGTAATCTGATTAGCTAGTCACAACATTAGCACTTTTGGAGACAGAATTTTCACAAGGAGCCCAGCACGGTGCCTGGCTCCCTGTGCGATGAGAGGAAATGTGTGTCCCTGGACCACTTCATCCTCCCAGGCCTAACCAAGAGCTTCCATGCCAAAGCCACCTCCCCACCCGCACGACTCTCGTTGCATGGCGGTGTCTTCTTCCTCCCTATGGCTCTTCATTCCTTTTCTGATCTCATACCTGGGATGAGGTGGGAGGTTGCAAGAGCAGGAAGACCAAGGAAAAAGAATTGCAAACGATCCTAGCTTCCCTCTCACTCAAGTGCCTTCACAGGAAAAGTGCTTACTTGGCAAAAAGGCGAATGTTACAGTGATGTGCCTGCAGGAGAGAGACACCCCGCTTAATTCTAAACCTCCTCCCATGTAGTGGGGGCAAGACAGAGGCCAGTGTGTGACATCCAACAGACAACAGAAAGGGTCCTCGGAGTGGGGGAGGGCACAGGCAGTTCAGCTCGGCAACCTTTCTTTCCTCGTCAATCCTATTGTTTTCCTGTTGTGTTTAATACAAGTTTTAGCAAAGTATCGTTTTCTAGAACATTAGCAGGTGTCAGATTGCATGTGTTCAAGCCCTGGGCAACTTGTGCGCCCTCCTTGGGTCTAGGTTTTTCAACCACAATATTGGGACAGTGAGTAATCACACCTTGTAAGGTGACTGTGAGGATTCATCGAACTCATCCATGTAAAAAGCTTGGCATATACTAAGTGCTCCATAATATTTAGTTTTCATTATTGAAGTTAAAATGCATTTGGTCTAGTCTTGGAATCTGACTACCAGTCAGAATGACCCTGTCACTGAAGGTTTACATTCCAAGATGTAAATCATGGGTTTACAATGAACAATTGGAGTTGTTATGAAAATCAGAAGTTACCATTCACCTTTCATCAGATAGTTATATTAGAAAATGATTGCCTTTTTTTTTTTTTTTAAGAGGAAGGCAGGCAGGAATAAAGGCAGGCAGGCAGCAGGCATGAAGGAGAAGAAAGGAAGAAGAAACATTTTACTTATTTAGTTGTTCACCAACTGGGCCCTTGGGCTGTATGTGGACGCTCCCCAGGTGCGGGCTTACCACTTGAGCTACCAGTGCATGCCAGGATTGCCCTTTTTTAAGTCAATGTAAGAATGTGGGGTCAGTTATAAAACTGGTGTTGCAATATGCAACACCGAGTCTAATGTGATCAATTTCTTTAAAATGTATGCTTCTCACAGCATCGTATCAAAAGTTTCTTAGGTTCAGAATATGAAGCAAACTAGCCTCCTGCAACTCCCACTCCAAGGCCACATTCAAAATCTAAGTGGCATCATTTAGTGACAGCTAACAGCTATACAGTGAGAACTCAGACACCATTTTTAATGAATTGCTCTTAAGGAAAAAAATCAAACAAACATTTCTTCCATCTCCCACCCACAATAGAACCTTCGAAGGAGCCCAGAGACCCAATCCTTAGTACTGTATAGGCGGGGGAGGTGGGAGGGGGGTCGCGGGGAGAGGGCGGGCAAAAGCCCTGTCCCATTTGAAATACTATCAACCTACCAACCCTAGTCTTTTCTTAGATGAGAAAGGGAAAGGTCAGGGTTCTTGATTAAAAATATGGCCTTTGTGGTGCGCCCAGGTGGAGAAGCAGTTAGGCCAATGACTTCTGAAGGAGCTCAGGCCACATACCCCGGGGTTCGAGTCCCCGGTCTGGGGAGAAACAACTAGTGCAAACAACTTAAAAAAAAAAACAACGAAGATGCTTCTTCCTCCTCTCTCTTCCTGCCTGCCTATTCGCCTTCATTCCTGCCTGCACCTTTCCTTTGAAAAAAATTACCCTGCAATCCCATCATTTGGTTTCACTTGAGTCTAACATGTTCTCCCTTTAAAAGGAAATATGACTTAGCAAAGTATTCTACACAAATCTGCTCCAACTTGGACGTTTCCTCAGTGGTGGGGCGGTGGGGGCGGGAGGGTTGGTTTTCTATTTTTCTGTTTATCTGTAGGTGCTAGTCTTCTTACAATGAATAATTAAAAGTTAATTTTGATTTTAAAAAGACCTTTCCAGGTAGGATTAAATTAACTAAATTCTATTTAACAGGAAAACTGTTAAAAATGGGGAAAATGTCAACCACTGTGAGGATCACTCCACACTCATCTGTGTGACAATAGTTTTAAAGGAAAATAATGAGTATTGACAAGGACACAGAGAGGCTGGCACCCCACTACACTACTGATGACAATGTGAAATGGTGCCACCACTTTGGAAAACAGTCCAGCGGTTCCTCAAAAATACAGGCATACAGTTCCCAAAGGACTCACAACGCCCCTCAAAGGCAGAGATTCAAGAGAAACGAAGACAGAGTTTTTAAAAACAAATGTTATTCATAATAGTCCCAAGGTGGAAACAGCCCAAATGTCCACCAATGGCTAAGTGGACAAATAAAATGTGGGCTACCTGTTATGAAGGATTATCTGACCATATAAAGCGATGAAGTCCTGATCCATACCAGCAACATGGCTGAATCCCGGTTAAGACTGTGCTAAGGGAGAGAAGCAGTCACAAAAAACGTGTTCAGTGGTTCCATTTATATGAGATGTGTGGGATCGGCAAATCTATAGGGACACAGCGTAAATCAGGAGCTTCCTAGCGCAGGGGGAATGGCAGGTAAAGCATACAGGGTCTCTTTGTAGGGTGATGAAATGTTCTGAAATTGACTATGAGATACAATGTGTAAATGTACTAAAAAAAATCACTGATTATACCACTTTAAAATGGGTGAACTTCATGGCATGTCAATTATATCTCAATAAGGCTGTCATTTCTAAAAAGGAAAGAAAACAGGCTGAACAGGATAGGACTGCTGACTTGTACAAGGTGGGGGTGCCCCTGGGTCTGGGGACACATGTGTGACGCACCAAAGACAGCGTGTGATATGCAGTCAAGTGATCCAAAGACAGAAAACATCATGCCCAGCCCTTGGCACAGGCCTAAGAGTCCTCACCAATACTTGTCCAAGCATTTTACCATTAATGAATTGATAATGTAGATTATTCCCTGTGGCTCACTGGGAGCAGAACTAGAATTTGAAAGGCAGAGCCAGGAGTCAGAAACTTAGCATGATTTCCCAAACCTGGATGTTTATCAGAATTGCCCAGGGAGTCTGACTGCTTGTTTTGTGATACAGACAGCTAGGTCCCATGTCCAGATACCCTGATCCCACAGGTCTGGGAGCTACCTAGGAACTCTGTCCCTTTAAACAGTTACTCTGTATTTCTGATCATAAATCAGTTAGCAACAACCGAACTGGATGACAACCATCTTAAAATATTTCTTGAAAGGGGATAAAAAATCAACATGGTTTTTTAATTTGAAAAACTTTTAGGTATGCCCTGTTGGCTCAGGGGCAGCAGCTGAGGTGCAGACTGAGTAAAGGCCAAAGACCTGGATTTAAGACCCAGAAATGGGAGTGGGGAGAACACACAAAAATACGTACGCAAAAGAATAATTCCTCCCTCCCTGCCTCCTTCTCTGTCTCCCTCCCTTCCTGTCTTTCTTCCACCATCTTTCCCTCCTTTCCCTCCTTCCTTCTCTCCCTCCTTTCCTTCCTCTTCTTCTTGTATGCCCTAGTGGGTTTAGTGGTCAACCATATTTTTTTCATCTCCAGGTCTTAGTTCAAGTGATTCTCTCTGATTGAACGGTCCTTCCCATTCCTCTAACTTGCCCCCTTTTTGCAATAATCTACTTTAGAATTCTCCTTACCTGGGAAATCACATTTGACCCTTACTCTGAACTGGATTAGGAACACCAATTACCCAAAAGATCCTGAGAGTGATGGAGAAAAACTAGGACTGGGTTTAGCCTTAGAAGTACATTTGAATTTATATTCCAAATGAGTGTGCACTCTTTAAAGTAGTCATTTAATCCGTTTTAAGAAGTCAGTGCAGTTTGTGGTGTTAGTAACCTTCTTAGAAGGCTAAGAAACACGTTAAATTTCCCAGAACATGATGTTATTAAAGGTGGCATCTATTTTCCTGTCTTCCAGAGTTCTGACTGAATCAAAACGGGAGGGCTAGAAGGTTACTGAGATGTCATCTCTAGCCCTCATTTGGCAGGTGTAGAAACTGAGGTCCAGGTGGAGGTCACCACAGAGATCAAGAAGGAAGTTGGTAGCAAAGTTCAGACAAGACCAAAGCTCATCTTTAATCACGCACCCCAGACATTCATCTTTTCATCTCACACGCAAAAGAAAATTCCAATAAATTCCTCCCAGTACCTCCTTGAATTGCACGCCATGTTTTGTTTTGATTTTCGTCTCACAGCTTTAATAGCATTATGTTGAAAACACAAAGCAAAAGTGGAATGTTCTAAGAGCCCCAGATGGTTTCACATATGTCAAGACATGAGGCCATTTCCTGTGAACAAAGACTAACCCCCAGGGCTCCAGGAGAACCAGTCCTTAGTTCAATGTTCCCCAAACATGATTCATTCACATAGACTGCTCTCAGTTTTTGTCATCTTCGAACATCACTTTTATTTTTATTTACTTACAGCGTTTCTTTAACTTGCTTTTCCTTAGCTCATTTTTCAAAGGGAAAGATACAGACAGGAATGAAAGTGAGTGGGCAGGAAGGAAGGAAGGAAGGAAGAGAGAGGAGGAAGCATTTATTGATTTTATTTGGCTGTTCATCTTGGTTGTCCTCCCAGCCCTGGGACACAAACGCAGGTCCTTGGGACGTGTGTGGACTGCCCCTGGTGGAGGTGACGGACCCAACCACTATTCCACCAGGGCACCCTCCATAGCTTGTTTTTTAAAAACAAATACCTAATTTAATCTCAGCCTATGCAAAATAAATAACATGATAAAAGAAATCACGGTTTGGGTGCTATTACCCTGTTTTCCTTGTACATTTAAGATGCCCCTTAAAGACAGTCCCCGAACTTCTTTGACCCTGAATGTAATAGCACAGGCAGAAGTGCTTTTTACTCTAAAGCACAGCCGATTCCATCCAAAGCGAAGCCACCAGCATTCTCTACGGTTTCTAATCAGTCTTCCGCACGCACCTATTTTATCTGAAATGCCAGCCAGCAGTAGCACATGCAGATCCCAAACGAAAGCTTATCTTTGCACTAATAGCTTTTCTTATCAATCACTAGATCACCATGCCTTCCGCACATTTGATCTGTCACTTTGTTTGAAATAATCCTTTACCCTAATGTTCTTCACTGACTATTAATAAATTATGAACAAACAGCAAAAATAATTACCCTTTCACCTAGGAAAACATTGGTGACTACGACTTAATGGTCTGCCAGTGACATACGGCTTTAACCGGCATAATGGATACAAACGTGTAACAGGATATGGGTAAGTTATTTTCACACAAGCTGTCACTTGTCACACAAATTACATGGGTTCCTATTAGCTGTTTAA
The DNA here is from genome assembly GCA_004363575.1 of Solenodon paradoxus. NCBI lineage: Eukaryota > Metazoa > Chordata > Mammalia > Eulipotyphla > Solenodontidae > Solenodon > Solenodon paradoxus. Next base: position 39,288 of record RJWH01004841.1, on the reverse strand, counting down.
TTTACAAATTAAAAAAAAAAATCCCTCTCACAATGTCTGCATCATTTCTGGTCCTCCTGGGGGCGGGGTGGGGGCGCAGAACCAACCACCAAACCACCGAAGAGTAAAGGCAGCGGAAGAGGGAGAGTCTGCATGAAAATGCTGCTGTCAGGCCTGGAAACAATGTTGGTCAGAATTGTCCAAGGATACAGAAGTCTTCAGGAGAGAGGAGCAGAAGTGAGATTATGAAAGAAGCCCCAAACGGGCTTCAGCAGGAACTCAGTGAGTGCACCAGGGGTGGATGGTCCGACACACCTGGACAAGGTGAGCTGGTGGGGTGGCGCTGGCGCCATTCAAATGCGATGCTAAGGTTGGCTGCTTTCCATCATCAATCTAGACTGGACAGAGCCCTCAGAATGGTGCCTTCTGAGCACATTCCTGAGGAGCAATGACTGGGGCGCCAAGGCTGAGGGCTCTGTGGCAGGAGGGCCCTGAGACCTGAGCTGTAGCTATTGGGCCGGTTGCAGCCCAGGGCCCCCTTACCATTTTAGGAAACTAGCAGATGCTTTTTGCAAACTCTCCTGGTTGTCTTCACACTCCCTACATCTTAGACAGGGGGTATGTTCCATTTCCTCTTTTTAAAATAGTAATAATGCAGGTATCCCCCATTTTTCAAAAGTTCGAGTTACACCACTCACTTGTATGAAAGACCTACATTAATACTAACTTCGATAACCTAAAGGAATCCAAAGAGGATTCTCACTTTTACAACAAAAGGCAGAAATAACACTCAACTTTTATTTCGCTTGCAGCCCCCTGTTGAGCGGGTAGAGTCACCCAGCCAAGCTCCTTTCCCAGGATCTACTTCACACAGGCTGTACATATATCATATCATTCTTGCTTTTGCTACATGTTAGTGTTGTTTTAGGTTTAACTATTATGTGTCATTCGATATGATTTGGTGGGTTATTTTAGAGGTCAGGAAGCCCTTGAAATTTTTTCCATTTAAATGAATGTCAACTGCTTCTTTGTCTTATGCCATTTCAGCTTATGAAGGGGTTTCCTAAGAATGTTCTACTTTTGGATAGTGGGGAACACCTATAAAGAAAGCCACTATTGACCCAGTGCTTGTCACATGCTAGGTATGTTCTTAGCAGTTTCCATATATTAACATATGCAGCATATAAAAAATCTGACCCACAAGGAGCCTTTGTCATGTGGTATAGAAACTCTGTTCCTCTGTCAGGAGGTCCCTCTTCACTGTGATTCTTTCTCACCTCAATTTGCTGCTCTGGTACGGCTGGGAGACAGGTGAGCAGTGATGAATAAGGTTCTACCTGAATGCCAAGTCTGAGCCAATTAAGTTGTTTGGGGCACTCTGCGGAATCAGTCCTGAGCCATGAAGGGAAAGTGCCACCAGTCATCAGCAGCGTCTGCCACCATGGGCACAGAAGCAGGCTTGTCATCTACTTACTACCTTCGACTAAAGAATCTCTAAGCTTCCTTCCTGTTCAAATGATTTGAATTCATGATTCAAGCCCAACTGTCTCACTCAGCATAGTCTCTTTATTAATTAAAAGAGAACGAGAATAAGACTTAGCTCTGGAACCTTAGTGACCTCATTCCTGTCACTGGGTATGGAGTCTCTGACAAGTAATTTAATCTCTTTTAGCTACAAAGTGAGAAGAAAAAGACATAACTTGCATAGTCATTTTTTAGGACTAAGTCACTATGGAAAGCATGTTGCATAATGTCTGGCATATATACCACTGATGTTCAATTAAGTAGAAAGCGATTAATTAGTACTTATATCGTCATCATTATCATTATTAGTCTATCAACCCCAAACTAGATTTGCCACCTTTTCTGACCTATGATTTAAAGAACATGCTTACAATGAAAATAGATGACTCTTCCTTTTCTTGAAGAATAAACTTGAGCGCTTTTCCAAAGAAATATCATTTTGATTTTTTTACTACAGAAAATTCCAAAACCATGTAAAAATAGAGACAGCTTTAATAAACTCCCTGGACCCATAGCAGAGTCCATTCATAGCTCCTCTTTCTCATCTATAGCCCCACCCACGCACCCCGCTTCCAGACTGTTGGGATTTTTTTTAAAGCAGATCCCAGAAATCTTATTTCATCTGTAAAAATTTCCATACTTATCTCTAAACCTAAGGAACTATTCATTCATCTGTGATTTTAAATTGAATAAAATGGCAACAGCAAAACATAACTAAGCAATGATTTCTTCACATCCCCAATAACATTCCATGAAAGTCTCTAACAAGTGTATGTATTTTTAAAAAATCATAATAAGGGGCTGGCTCAGGAGGCCACGTGGGAACCGCGGTATGCATGATTTATTACAGCTCCGCAAAGTGAGTTATTTTGTTCTTCCAGATATTTATGACACAGCTAAAACACGGAATACATCAACATCAGAATTAATCATGAATAATATTTAATTAGTGCTTGACAAGGATCAATTTGGCAGCTCTTTTTGTTCTTCCTCGTTCCCGAATAGAAAAATAGTCATAAACTAAAGTGTTTTATTTTTCCCATCTGCTTCTGGTAAAGCGCGTCCCTGAATTGGTAACTTAGTTGAGATCTCCTGAACTTTCATATATCCAGGTAATTAGACTCAGATGCTGTCCGGACTGGGCTTATAAATCAAGTCTGTGTATGTAAGCAGAAAGCAGACTGCTCACACCAAGAGCGGTGTCACTGTTTCTCACAGACCTGCCGGAGGAGCAGACAGGCCCCACGTCTGAGCAGAGCAGAAAAAAGCTTTCATGGAGCTGTCATGCCACTGAACTCTTCTCTCACCTCTGCCACCCCCAGAAAGCACTGCTTATAAGACGAACTCTTTATTTACAAAAGAAAAATGTCCTCTGGGTACTCAAGCAGAAATTCCACCCAGAGCTACCGAAGTAGGTATGAGCCAGGACACAAAGGCATCACAGAAGGTTCTCGATGAGGGCATCTTTCCAACCAGATGGTTAACATCCAAAGCACTGGGTGCCCAAAGATATTCTGTGACCCTGTGAACCACGTCCCAGTCAGGGAGTGCTGTTCTACAGCATGATTAGAACTTTCAATCCATTAGTTTGTAACAATCGGCACTGGCTTGATTTTTAACAAAACAGCAATGTTTATTTCAGCAGAATTCAAATGGTAGAAGGACAGGCGCCTGGGTTTTTGAAGATGTCTGAAAATAAAGTGTAAATAATGGCTTTTAATTGAGAGAGTGTGTGTCTTTCTAAGGGATCCTCTTTTCTTTATCTCAGACTCCTGTCAAATAAAACTTGGGCTACAATGCTTATTGGAGATAATGCACACCATTTTAGGAGACTTGAGGAAGAGAAATCGGCTAACATTTGTTAAGTTCTCAGTGCCAAGCATGGTTCATCCTATATCTAATAGAAGCCTCCCATCGGCCCTGGGGTCAAGGGATATGGCCACTAGATTAGAGAGGAGAATACAAAGGTCCAAATGGTTCTATGAGGCTTCCAGAGTCAGTGAGCTGATACGTGGGAGCCCGGAGTCCACGCTCAGGCTTTCTGACCCCACAGTCCACATTCATATTTCACAAGCTGATCCCCTGTGATGGATAACTAATATTTATTGAGTACTATGTGCACCACCTCATTCAATCATCACCTTATGTTCCTCTTACTACTATTGTACAGGGAAAAAAATAAAGAATAAAAAGGTTATGTGACACGCCATGGTCACACAGAGAAGTCATCTGACTACAGGGTCCTCCCTCTTAAACATGCAGTTGCATTGACCTGAAAGGGAAATTAGGCCACTCTCATGATTCTAGAAGAGTTATGATAGCTGAAGTTCTAAGGTTCCATAGATTTGTAAATTCTTCTGACTGCCTTGGGGGCGGGGGTGCTCAATGCCTTTCATAACTGCCTAAAGGTACAAATAATTAGAATTCTAAGCTCTCTGAAAGAGAATATTGGACACACAAAGAGAATTCACAAGGACACATGCAGAAATGGGTACAAATGGCAGTTGATTCTTCACAAGTGGTAAAATGATTAAGATGGGAACTGGCTAGTTTATCATAAAATGCTAAGCTCTTAGAAGATATGATTGAAATAAAATTTGTTTCTACCCTCCCTTTGTTAAAGGCTGAGTTCCTTCCCCCAATAGTTTGAGGGAAGAGGTCAGTGGATCTTGTTTCTGCTTCACCAACTTTTCCACATGCAACCTGATAGCTTCTGGAAACAAACCAATGATTACAAGATCATTAAAGTATGTTATCTTAATTAAAGAAGGGTCCTACAGGGTGCTGGGAGAGGTGGCATCCTGTGAGTGACCAACCCAAAGAATCTACCCACCGAGGTCAGTCACACCAATCCCTTCTACTGTTTTCTGCCTCCACATCGCAGCCTGACTGGACCCAATTCTGCTTTCAACCCACATCAAACCAAGTCCGCCCACCTAGAACCCTACCTGTGATATTTTCCAGATATGCCTTGCAAAGTGAAAAGTTAGTGCACAAAAGCAGTAATCACCATGACAGCTGAGCAAGAGACTTGAAATTTAATAGGTTTTGAAAAGAAGAGAAAAAAAGGAAAAAGAATGAAAGTCTAGACTGCCAAAAAAAAAAAAATTAATTGTCATTGTTGTAAAATTGTGTTGCAGAGCGAGAATACAAATATTTTTCATGTTAAGAAAAGGGTTGACCTAAGAGGTGATTTATAGGCACTTCAAATGCAGTACAGGAAGTAAACGGAAAAATTAGGGTGCAAGGTCACCTAGTAGGCAAGAGTCAACTTAAGGGTAAAGTTAAAAACTTTAAGAAGGGAGCACACAGTTCAGCTTGCCATATAAATTAAGATCTGTCCTCACTTTGAAGAAACGGGGTTGGGGGCGGGGTTGGAGATCAAATATTAAGGTGGGTATGTTACTAAAGACGTTTTCTCCTCAACAGAGAGAAAATAGGAACATTTGTTGCAGGGGGAGAATACCAAAGAGCTGTTTCATAAAGAAAACAGAGCTAAGAGGCTGATGCAATCCCAGGAGCTACATTGGTATCTATCAGTCGGTGATATAAACAAACAACAATTACAATTTAAAAGGCTTTAGGGGCATGTACTGAACCGGAACAAAGAATCCAAACCAAGTTTGGCTTTAGGAATGTGCTGTTTCATATTTTATTAAAGCAGTCTAAACTGGTTTAGAAAGTCTCCGATCACATCAAAAACCCCAGGAGGAGGTAACGGGAGCAGAAAGTGGCATTAACTGAGGAGCCCCAAAGTCTCTGCTCTCTCCATTTCCTTTAAAATACAGTTTGCATTAAACGTCCCATTTTTGAGAGAGAGAATGTGAATGTTTCCTGAAGAACCAGTAGAGGGCAGAGCTTTGTGATGCTCTGAAATTAATCACTGCTAAGCCCAGCCCAGTTTGCTGTGGCTAGAAAACCCTGTTCTCCCCTCCGCCACAGTCCACATCAAGCAAACAGTAAGACCTCTGCTGTATCTCTCCTGGTGGCGTGAAACCAGGGTATGGCCAAGAGGGTTTCAATTTCCTCCTAATATGCAGCATCCCAGAAGGGAGCACCTCATGCTGCAGGCGCTCAAGGTAGATAATGATTTTAATTACTGTTTTTTATTTTTTCAGATACACCTATTTGATCTGAGCATCCTCCATGTTCTCTTAAAGACACCAGGGAGGGGATTTGCAAGCACACACTTCACCACATGCCTGAGACTTCCCACCTTGACCAATCTCACCGGGATTTTCTCACATAAAAAATGTTGAATAAGAAAAGCCAGGAAATCAGGAAAATCAACTCTAGACCTAAAGCACCCTTTATTTTTCAGCCCTCATTTATCTTTTTCCCCTTTATGTTAATGGAAACAGACCAAAACACACGCCAAAAAATAAAAATAAAAAAAGATAAGAAAGAGGAAAAACATAGTATAGATATACCCCACATGAACCCAAGCCTCATCCCTTCCCCTCTGGCAACTTCAACCTCCATCTTAGTTCCAAAGCTTAATTCTATTTATTTATTCACATTCTTTCTCCACATTCCAAATGTAAGTGACATCATTTAGTATTTGTCTTTCTCCTTTTGTCTACCTCACCCAGCAAGACGCTAGGTAGTGAGTCAGCAGAAGCAGGAGAGAAGGAACAGAGGCCATCCTGCAATCAGAAAGCCAGAGACCGTGAGTGGTGCCTATCTAATGTCTTCAATAAAGGAGCCACTAGGATGCCCCTGGGTGGGGATAAGGGTTACTAGACTCCTTAAAAACTGAGCCTGAAGCACCTACTGGCCTATTCACTTCTTGGACTATGGCCTGCCTTGATCTTATCTCTTAAAGGGTATACTAATAAATCCCATTTGCTTTTGACTTCAAATGGTAGTGCTGACTTCTTTGTCTTCCGAGCAGGTAGGCAGGACAAAATCTTCTCTTGGGTTTGCAAGAACCCTGGAGCAGGACCCCAAGATCCTTGCAGTAGCAAATATACTCTCAAGTTCTTTCCAAGTTGTTGCAAATGGCAAGATTTCACCTCTTTATATGGTTGTGTAGTATTCCATTGTGAGCGTATGTGTGTACACAGCAGATCTTCTTTATCCATTCATCTATCAATGGTAATTTACGTTGCTTCCATTATCTTGGCTGTTGTAAATAATGCTGCAATTAATATAGGGGATCACTAGACTGTATAGTAATTCTTTTTCTTTCTTCTTATTTTTTTTGAGGTGTCTCCTTACTGTTTTCCAATATGGCTGCACTGACCTACACTCTTACAGTATATGCGGGCTCCTTCTCTCCTGACATTCACATTTGCTGTTTCTTTCATTTTAATACAGGTCATTTTTTTCCTGTAAAGTGTAAAACCATTACAGGATTTTATTTTATGTCCAAATTCAGAGCAAATTGTAAAACAAGTAGCTTCAAGGTTTTTGGGGTTTTTTTAAAGAAATAAGTACTCATTAGGAACTAAGAGTTATTCACTATATAAATCCCTTCTCATATTAAAGGATTAAAAGATCAAGAAAAGAAAGTTTACAAAATCATTCATTAAACTTTTATAAATCATCTACAAAAAATACCATACTAAGGGGATTCATAATCACACAAATGTCTATATATGTGTCTTGAATATAGAAGATTCTTGGTAAACATTTAACTATTGAATTAATGTATGGGAAAATTAGCCTTCATCGGTTTCTCCCCCAATCAGTTCATTCCTTTTCCAATGTTCTTAGAATGCTGAGTTCACACATGTGTCACACATCATATTTTAATATTTTTATGTGTCTGTCACTCCCATTAGTACATCGTAAAATCCTCCAGCCACAATCTTACTCATCTTTTGTCTTCAAGGCCCAACATCATGCCTGAAATAGCATGGTGCTCAGTTAGTGTTTGTAAATTAAAAAACAAAACAAAGCTCAGAAATGATATACATAAAGCAAATTTGGTAATAAAAGTATTAAATTCACCTTATAAACAATAGCGTAATAGCATTATTCTTCAAAAGGAAATATATTCTTGACCAAAACAGGTCACTGTCATCAGTGTAAGGTGATATTTCATTGTGATTTTGACTTGCATTTCTCTAATAATAAGTGATGAAGAATATTTTTCATGTACCTTTGGTCATCTGTATATATTGATGAAAAAGTGTCTATTGAGAGCCTCTGCCCTGTTTTGCTGGTTTTTCTCCTTTTGCATTATTGAATTATATGAGTTCTTTTATATCTTGGAGAGTAATCCCTTATCACATGTATGACGTACAAATATCTCCTCCCATTCAGTAGGGTGTCACATTGTTTTGTTGAGTTTCTTTCACTACATAAAAACTTTTCAGTTTAATATCATCTCAATTGTTTGTCTTTAATTTCCCTGGCCATTGGAGTTGAGTTCCCAAAGATACTTTTAGGGAAATATCAAGAAATATATGATCTATGTGTTTATAATCCTGTTAAAGTTCTATAGTCTTAGTAACAGATCCATTTTCAGTTGAATTTTGTGTATGGGGTTAGGGAGTGCTCCAGTTTCATTCTTTTACATCTGGTTCTTCAGATTGCCCAAAATCATTTGTTGAAAAGATTTTCCTCTCTCCATTTCTTGTTCCTAGCTACCTTTGTTGTAAATTACCTGACCATACATATGAGGGTTTACTTCAGAGTTCTCAAGTCTACTCCATCCATCTGCATGTCTGTTTTTACTACAGTACCATAATATTTTTATTTCTATTGCTTTGAAGTATATTTTGAAATCAGGACACACAATACCTCCATTTCTCTGCATATTTCTTAGAATTGTTTCGCTAGTTGAGGCTCCACACATATTTTTGCATTATTTGCTCCATTACCTTAAAAAATGTCTTTGGAATTTTAATCAGCATTGCATTAAACCTTTTGAGTACTTTAGGTAAGCTGCCCATTTTGACAGTGTTAACTCTTCCTATCCATGAGCATGGAATATTTTTCTATCTCTTTGTGTCTTCTATTTCTTTTAACACTGTCTTGTAATTTTCAGCATACAGGTCTTTCACTTCCTTTGTTAAGTTTATTCCTAAATATCTGATTCTTTTTGATGAAATTGCTTTCTTAATTTCTGTTTTTTCTGATTAGTGGTTTGTGTACAAAAATGTGTTGGATTTTGGAAAGCAATTTTGTAACCAGCTTTGCTCTCTTCATTTATAATTTCTAATAGCTTTTTTTAAATGGAGCCTTTCGGGTTCAGCTCTCATTTAAAGCTCTGCTGACATCTGTGTGGCTGTTAGTCTGGAGCAACTAGGATCAAAATGGGAGGCGACACCCTGAGGGCGGCTGTGATACAGAAGGGACAAGCCTGAATCAGTCCTAGCCTGTCACGTGACTCCCACAAAATGCAGTCACTCTGACCTCTAAGAGGCATTTTCATGCTGGAAAATAAGGGAATGTGAACTAGGGACCCTGAGTGCTTTCGCCACTCCTGTCTCCTACCTGGAGTCCCAAACAAGGGCTACAGCTAACTTTGCGTCATGATCGCCGGCCCCTGAAGTAAGGGTCCTCATTAACATGTGCCCTCCCCGCATGACTATGAGAAATCCGATCTCCGCTAAGGGTGCGGAATGGGGCGATGGGGATTTTTTTCCTGCCTCTCAAACTTTGAGTGAGAGCCTCAGATCAGGTACAATTAAATATTTCATGCCAGCAGCCTCTGCTGAACTACTCTAAACTCAGTTTCCTAATCCGTTAGTTAAAAGGTGAGAATAGGATTAACTACCTCAGGGAATTATTCCAAGGCCAGATTGTGGTATTGTGGTATCCTTGCAAAGTCCAGAATGCTAGCTATTTTCAGTCAACTTCTATTTGCAAACCCCAGGGAGAGGAGCCCGCGAGCTCCGGGGAGGGTCCTCTTTTCCACCAAAGACTGAAGGCAAAAAAAAAAAAAAAGAGGGCACCCTTAGGGTAAGCGAGTCTATGTCTACCTATCACCTGGAAATGACACCAAACTCACCTGGACCTCCTAAAAAGTGCTTCACCTATAAATTAACACACAATTTTATCTTCATTCCCTTAGGGAATCCAGAACAATTCATGATTTAAAACTATTTCTAGGTTCCCATCTGACATTGTGGCAGCCACATTCCATACAGAGCCTTCAGCTCATAGACACTGAAGAACTCTGGATCATTTTTACAAGGCTACCCCTTAGGTAGACCTCCATCACCTCCACCTGAATGTCTGCCCTGAAAATAACCTAAACACTTTCCCTCGTTGGAGATTTCCACACAGGCTTCAAGCCTGTTAAGATCACTCTGAATCTCCAGTCTCAAGAATCTGGAGTCTGGTTCCCTTCCAGTGTCAAGTCAAGATGGCAGGGGGAGGGCAGCATCCAGGGCAAAGCTAGATGGTCTTAAAATATAATTTCCTCACAAGGCAAAAGCAATAAAGTTAAAAACCAAGGGACAAATGAGTTGAGAAAGAAGGCTCTTTCAGTAAAGTCACTGCCAGAGTGAATGAGATAATGTGTCTAAAACATTGGCAGAGTGGCTGGCACACGTGGTAATGTGTTGTTGGTGCTACTGTTATTATTAATGCACAGTGTGGTCAGTTCAGGCTCTCTCCATTCTGGTCACCTTTGACCACATGCTCAGATCCAAACCCAAGTGCGGTGTGGTGTGGTAGGACAAGCAGCACCAGGCTCAGAAGCTGCATGACCTTGGACAAGGTTAGTCTCTCAGCTGCACCTGTAACATGAAGATTAACAGGCGCCTCTAAGGTGCGCCCTGGGGAGCAGCAGTCTGGTCCACCACCTCCACATTCACCCCAAGGACCTGGCTGGTGTACCGAGGCCAGGGGTGACAACCAAGATGAAAGACTATATAAAATAATAAATAAAAATGCTTCCTCCTCTCTCTGCCTGCCAGCCTGCCTGCTTGCCTGCCTGCTTGCCTTCTTTCCTGCCTGGACCTTTCCTTTAAATATATATATATATATATATATATATATATAAGTGTATATATATATATATATACATAGCTATATATGCATATAGTCTTGGAAGTATATATGTGTGTATGTACATATCTATATATGCATATGGTATGAATGGTAAAGTTAAAATTACACATTTGGATGCAGCCTGGTAGATTAGCAGTTAAGTCATCAGCCTCTGAAGGAACACAGTCCATGTACATCCCAAGGACCAAGGTTAGCACC
>RJWH01004841.1:0-28517 GCA_004363575.1 Solenodon paradoxus | reverse complement strand
TATATATATATAAATAAGTGTATATATATATATACATAGCTATATATGCATATAGTCTTGGAAGTATATATGTGTGTATGTACATATCTATATATGCATATGGTATGAATGGTAAAGTTAAAATTACACATTTGGATGCAGCCTGGTAGATTAGCAGTTAAGTCATCAGCCTCTGAAGGAACACAGTCCATGTACATCCCAAGGACCAAGGTTAGCACCCCAGGCCCAGGGGAAGCAACCAAGATGAACAACCAAATAAAAATAAAATAAAATGCTTCCTTTTCCTCTCTCTTCCTGCCAGCCGGCCTTCACTCCTGCCTTTAAAAAAAAAATAGAAGAAACAACTATGTGTTGGGGTAAGTGCCTAACATAATGGGCACTTTCTGCATAATAAGTTGAGCCTTGAACAACTACGGGGTTTGGGGTAGTAACCTGCAGACAAAAACCATTCCTGGGACTTGCTCTTCCTTGGAGAGGACACTTACACAAATACAAGTGAAAACAAATTTGGCCTGATTCTGTGAAGAATGTGTAAGAACGCGTTAACTTGAATAAAGCCCCTCACCCCATCTTTGAGAGATAACAGGAGAGAAATCTTTCTGATCCTCCCTACAGCTCTGGTAACATTAATATTTTAAATCACCTTTTGCTGGCCTCTTCTGATCTGCAGACACTATGCAGAGTCCAAGGGCCTGAATACAAATCTTTTTTGCAATTTTTGAAACACAGGTATAAGGGTCGTTGTTATAAAAAGCCCACCCAGGAGTGTAAAGGTGGGCAATTTACAGGGAGTGATCTGTGCAACTGTTCTGGGGTTCAAATCCTCATATTAATTAACTAATAAACTCTTAACTAAGTTTCATAATTTCAGGAATCCTTTTACTGCATTTATAAGCCCCTGTGCAGTCAAAATCCATATATGTTTTACTCCCTAAACACCTGACTATTAATAGCCTGCTGTTGACAGAACACTTACCTATAACATAAAGAATCAATTAATACATGTAATGTATGCTATATGTATTATATACTGTATTCTGTTAGAGACCTGTTATTAGGGCCATTATAAAGAAGAACAAATACATTTATAGTATAGTATATATATATATATATATATATATATATATCTGTTCATAAGAAAATCCAAGTGTAAGTGGACGGCTAGTCCAAAACCATGTTTTTCAAGGGCCAATGGTAAGTTTCACATTATGAAAGCAGGTTCTTAGAAGATTTGTTAATTGTCTTAGCAAAGATACTCTTGAGGAAAGAACATGGCATTTAAGGCTACTCGAGGGCCCTGGAATACTCGATGGATTTCAAAAAGTAATTCAAGTTGGAGTTTTCTGCATTTTGGCTACTACCCACCCAACCACACACACAGAGAGAGAGAGAGAGAGAGAGAGAGAGAGAGAGAGAGAGAGAGAGAGACAGACAGACAGAGACAGAGAAACAGAGAGAGACAGAGAGAATGCTCAGTTTTCCATTAAGTAGAACAAGACTTGAAATCCATTCAGTGCTGGCTTTGATGTTACTACTTTGTGACTCTGGGCAAATCAGCGGGACTCTCAAAAATGTTCTTCAATAGAGAGGTTGTGAAGATTCAATAAGAAAATACATGTAGAAAAGAACTTCAAAAATCAGAAGTATAATTACTGTGATCCCTCCCCACGAAACACACAAAAGCAGTCCCCAATGAAAGGACATAAAACGGTGTTTTATTAAGTGACAGAGGCTGGTCAGGGAACTGAAACTGGCTTCTTTGAAAACTATTTTTGTCGCTCGGCACAGTCTAACTGAAATCTGGGTTTGATGACTAATGATCAGATCACATCAGCTCCAAATAACACACTATCTTCCTCTTCACTGCCTCCAACAGGTATTGGCACTACACCTAATCTAGCCCTGACAGGTTTGGCTGGTGGTGCTTCTCTGGTTTACACTATTATTATTTGATTCCTCTATCGATATCATTATTTTATCTTAAAACAGAACAACAATAACAACTGGGAGTCATTGTTCTTATTCCTGACCCAAGATAGAAGAGAATTCTGCGGAATTTTTGTTTGAGGCCCAATTCTCCACTGGAATCTGCCAAGTTGAAGGAAACTCTGGAGGCTCCGCGTGTAATGATCACTGGCCACAGGTTCATGTCTGGAGGCTGAGCGTGCACCCCATAGAGAGAACATCCACAGGCTAAGTCCTCGGTGGCCAGGATGATGGAGGAGTATCTCTCCAGGTTGCTACCATCAGATAAACAAACCATCAGCACTTACAGCTAAGGAAGAGCCCAGAGGGTCTTCAGAGAGAACTGGGTGTCATACTAGGTTTATTTAAAATGTCCTCCCAGGGCCAGTCTTATAACAACCCAAGCAGTGGTTTCTGTAAAAGCCAGATTAGATCATCCTGCCCTGCCTTTTAGAAGTTTCCACAACAGATGGAGGACACAGTTTTAGAGGAAAGAGCAGCTCACATCCGTCTGTATTCATTATTGGCCTTGTTCTCCGAAATGCTATATGTTATCTTGAGCCTGTTTGTTTTTATCTGTCAGAGTGGTTTATTGTTAGGGAAATGCAGTGTCAGCTGTCTCTTCCCCACCATCAAAGCTGCTTCATTAAAGTTAATCGTGTTTGACTTGCAGAGATCTCTTACCGAGGTAACCCAAGAAAGCCCCTGCTGGCTGTTATTTTTCCGGCAGTAAAGACACCAAATGGATGCAATAACTACATTAATCTTTTAGGAAAAAAAAACAAAACAAAACAGCAAACTACTGCACTACTCTATCTAGTAGCTGCTTAATAAATGCATCTGGAATCACAGGCGAGCTCTACTGTTCCGTCTGGCGAAGGGCGGTTAACTAAGTGGTCTGTGGCCTGACTGCCATTCCAGGCTCTGTGGCCTGTGGCTTGTCACACCCCCACTCTGACTTTCAGTTATTTATCTCAGAAATAAGCTTATAAGGCAGTCTTTCTTTTTACTGCTAACTGTGCAATCCTATGGACAAAAGAAATCTTACCATGAAACCTAATCCAGAAAGCAGATCAAGGTAAATGAGTTTCCAGCTAATGGGCAGAGAGACCAGAAGTCCCACCCTCTCTGCATCTCTGCCCTCCTCTAAATCGCCCCACCTATACTGCGTCATCATCCTACCTCTGTGGGCCACCAGCCCCACCCCAGACTTCCTGAAGCATCATTTGTAGCCTACCAGCCTCAAAGGAATTATTTCTAAGGTCTTCGCTACTCACAGTTTGGATTCTATGATTAACTGGAATTGGACCACATGAGGACAGTTTCTAATTTGTGTAGTAACTTTATAGAAGAGTCTCTACTGAGTGTCATACAAACATGAAACAGTTTGGGCTTTGCTTTGGGGTTTTTTGTTTGTTTCTGTCTTCTAATCACTGCTTCCCACTGTATGCTATCAAATCTCCCTTCCACCTTGGAATAATGGCTCTCAAGCAAATTCCATCACTTCTGGGTCACTGTCACTGCAAGTTCATTCAGTTTAAAATATCAAGTGATTCAATTTACACTGAATCATCTGCAGGGCAGGTTGGAGCTGGAAGTTGGACTCTTCAAAAGGTGTCATGCCCAGTGGCCCACCCTCTTGCATGAGAGAACCAGCAAGGGACCCATACCCAACAGCCCTGCATCACAGTGTGCCCCTGACCGTGAGATGTTCATGTGTCCTTGCCACATCAACCACAGCCAGCGCCTCTCAACATCCCGCCATCCCTCTCCTATCCTCTTCCTGCCCTCGGAGGACAGAGAACAGATCTTCAGCCTGCTGTGCAAGCAGGTGTCCAACAGGGACTTACAGCCAGTTTTCTCTCCTTACAAGCAGGAAAGAATTTCTCCCTTAATTTCATTTGTTGAATTAGCTTTAGTTCCTCCCTCATGAAGAAGGGGAGAAAATCATGAACACTGTTCTTCCGACAGGCCACAGTCAAGAAGATGCTTCCTCTAGTCCTTCCCCCCGTCACTGCCACAAAAGCCCATGAGGATGAGGGAGGACACTGGGTCAATGAGAAGAGGAGCAGAAGGACCAGGACGCTGCCCCATAGGGAGGGTGGGGGAGCATAAGAAGGGAACAGGAGGAAGCCACAACTGTCATTGGTTCTCTTTAAAATGCCATTTTTAACTAGAGTTCTAGTTGCAAAGTCCAGCACCATAAGAGAAAATCCCAGCAGACATTCTGTGAATGAGGATGTCTACCGGACCACATCTGTGCTGTTACTGTGACTCAGACGTGGTTGGACAGCGCACCGCGCCCCCCTGCGAAAATCTAGAGACTTCCTCTCAAGTCACGCATTCAGTTGTTTGTTTGCGGGGAGGAAGTTTGGCCCCAGTGTCCGAGGGAGAAAGTAAAACTAGAGAATTAAATAATTCATGCCTGCACATATGCTTTCATTCAGCACGATCTATGACAACCAGGCAGGCTGGAAGGCACTTGAGTGAGGCCACAGCGAAGAAAACGTGTTCTCTCTCTGGCTGTGGTTATTCAAAACCATAGAATTCATTCCATTTGTATAACACGTTTTAGCAACATCTTCCAAGAAGTGTTTAATACAAACAGTTCATTAGGATCCTCAAAATAACCATAAGATGGTTATAGTAGATATAATCACTGTTTTACAGCCGAGGTGACAGGTCTGGTCCCACAGCTAGTTAAGTGGGTGCAGGACAGGGAATACACGTAAATGCATACTTTTGGGCCCAGCCTTGTTTGCTGGTTTGTTTGACCAAACTGAAACCAAACGCACCCTGTGATTTCCTTACAGTTGCCACTACAACGACTATACGTTCCAGACTTTTGAGGACCCTTTCCAGTTTCAAAGTCTGTTCATTTCTCTTTCAAATTTTGTCTCTCATATCATTTGGACTAGTTCTGAAAATCCTGTTACTTGTACCAGTTTCAAGTTCGAAAGACAGAGCTACCTAGTACCATGGGCGCCCTCGAATCGTTCAAATGGCTGGAAGTTAGATGTAGACGAGCTAGTATTAAGACGATTCGACAGTCACAGTTTTTCAATCAAACCATCCTTTGGTGTAGAAAATCATTTCACTACACACATTATTTAAGCCATTCTGAAAACGACTCTGATGTTCTTTTATTAATCTTTTTCCTGTTTCAAATCCTTCCATCAGACATTTCTGTCAGGCATCTGAAGGGTCCCATATGCGTACTTCCAGTTTAGAAATGTGTTCTTTTTTGGTTCATTGGAATTCTTCAGCATGTCTGGCACAGAAACATATTGGCTTTAATTAAAAGGCTATGATTTCTGTGAATTCCCATTAAGCTAGTGAAAGAAATCTGCATTTACAAAATACAGTTAACACATTAAGATACAGTTGTACTGAAAAATGGTTCATGTTTAAAAAACTACTTAAGCAGATGAAACGAAGCTGCCTGTAATAAAAATATGCTCATTTTTAGTAAAACCCTTCACTTCTAAATAGAGGAATTAGTTTAGTACATATGTGCCCAATTAGCCATAAAAACTCAAGTAGACATGAACCATGCAATCCACCAATCTGCCTGCTGACATTAAAACATAGATCCTATTAACAGGAATGCAATTTAAATGGTTAAAAAGTGATAAAGTATATAACTATAATCTGATGGGGTTTGAAATATGATACTGCTGGCTACTGACGACAAATCAGTTTTGAATTATGACTCCAGCAAAGTTTGAAGTAGCTCAAGCATGTTAATTAGTGAGCCACGAACTCAAGGACCACATTACGGTGTGTTATATATTATATTCCGTCACACTGCTCTGCCCATGAGCAAAAGCGTGTTCTCCAACATTCAGATAAGAAAGCCATAAAAATCCTTTCGAATTCTAAGTCCTGAATACCCTACCAACACCTGACATAACTTTCTCCACTCACCTTACCTCTAAAATGTGATCTAATTCGATTGCCCCTCCAGGAACAATATTTAAGAGAACCCAGGAAGCGCTGAGAAATCCACTTGTTTGGTATAAATGCATAACGAAGGGTCAATGCAATCACTTCTTCACACATCAGTGACTCAACTATGGAGGAACATGCCCAGATAGGCGTGGGAAAGCCAGTGATCATGAAGAACTGGGAGGAAGAGATCTGAGTCATTTATTATTAGCTTTATTAGAAAGAAATGTGAGCTTATATATCTTTTTTTTTTTTTCACCATAAAATAACACCCTATACATGTGTGGGATGAGCTTGAGTCCATCAGACGGTTCACCAATCAACTACAGACCCTGTTTTGAATCTCAGTGCTCTAGATGTTTATAATATGAAAGGTAGGGTATCTTTTATAAGCACTTATAAATAAAATTTTAATATGATTATTTTGAAAGATAAACCGAAACTCCAAAGATCTCAATTCACAGTCTCATCTTTCGCAATGACCACAAAACAGGCTGCTGCAGCTCTCTTGATCAAACAATTCTAGTTATCTCCCATCCTTTGCATGAGCTCCTTCAGTCTCATCTAGATCCTGTTTGCTTAGATCTATATTTGTTGGGAAAAGAAACATATTCTAGGTGGAGTAGTGGTTGGGTCAAGCGTCTCCAAAGCACAGGCCACATACCCCTGGGTTCCAGTCCCAGGCCCCAGGGAGAACAACCGTGTGAAGAACTAAATAAAAATAAAATGAAACAAAGTGCTTCTTCTTCCTCTTCTGCCTGCCTGCCTGCCTACTCACCTTCATTCCTGTCTGTACTTCTCCTTTTTTTTTTAAAAAAAAAAAAGAAAAGAAATATACTCTAACACCATTCTTCAAATATCACGTTATTACTGCAAACTTAGAGAATGGCTAAAAATAGCATATTCTACCATAGACCTAGTTGCTCTCAAAACTACCAGATCCAAGGCTGAATAATGTGCCCACCAAGTGTCCCTAAAAGAGTTTCTCAGACGTGAAGGGGGAAATAGCATGTGAACACAGGCAAGTCAATCTCTTTAGTTCATGCAGCATAAATGTAGCACTGAATATAAAGATCTCAGAGCTCTCAAATCTTACTGAGAATGTAGAAGAAGATAAAAATGTGAAACGCAAGAATGAAAATCTGTTATTGCTTGATTCCTAACCAAGCTCAGATTTGCTTCCTCCTCCCCATATCTGCTGGCCCTCTTCAGGGCTACATGCTATTTCATGGACGAGTATAGTAGCTTCCTAACTTGCCTCTCCACGCTGAGTCTCTCATAGTCTTCCAATGGTCCAGTTCTGATAAAATTATGCCTTTGATCAAAAAACTTGAATCATTGGTTCCTATTGTCTGTTAATGGAATTAAACTCCCTTACCTCTTTCTTAGTCATTTTCCCACCTTCAAGAATTCTGCCAGACCCACTCCTCTCTCTATGGCCTCCCTCGCTCCTTCTCTTACAGTTCCCCACCAATGCAAGAGAAGCCAGCAATGACAGATTTGCATTCACTTTTAAGATACAGGCAGGAATGAAGGTGAGTAGGCAGACAGGCAGGAAGAAAGAGGAGGAAGAAGCATTTTATTTACTTTATTTAGTTGCCCATCCTGGCTGCTTCCCTGCCCCTGGGTCTTGAACCACAGACCTTGGGATGTGTGTGGCTTGAACTCTTCAGAGGCAGCATCTTTAACCATTACTCCACAAGGGCATGCCAGATTTTCATTCTTGAGTTTCACATCTTTATTCTTCTTGTGAAGTCTTAGTAACATTTGGTGAACTATGAGTCCTTACCCAGTTCCCCGCCTGGGGTGTCATAACCCTTCTAAGCTGAGATCCCACGAATGTTGAAAGGTCTGGATGAGATAAATCCCATCTTTTCCACAGGAAGTACAAAGAGCAGTCTTGGTTCATAAGCAGTCAGTCAACGCTGTTATCACTGTCACTGTCACACAAGTGTGCCACAGAGTCATTCATCTTCACCGATGCAGTCACCCCTTCCTCCTATGAGATGCTAGCTATAGCTCACTTGTGATCCCTCAGTACTTTTCATTTCCTTCCATAGTTATTTAATTACACATTGCCCACCTCTTACAGACTGTGAGCTCCCCAAAAGATCTTATTTCATTCACCTTTGCAGCCTTCCTGCCAGGATGCAAGAACTTACACAAAAGGATTTGAAGAAAAATGTGAAATATTGCATCAAGCCACAGGGGGGCAGGGTTGAGCCACTCTAACCATGGATTCAGCTTACATGTATTAGCACAGGTTTCAGAACTGAGAAAAATTCCTTGAAAGTGTATTTGAAAATCTGTGTAAAAAATATATATGTATGTATAGATACACACCTAATATTCAACAATAAAATAAATTCACATTGACATGGACATATAGTGAAATTTTAGGTAACAAAATATAATTTATGTTGTCAATTATTATCAAGTAGCTATTGTTAAATATACACAGTAAAAAAAATCTGGAATAAGATCCACCAAAATGTTAGGAGTTATTATACCAGTGTAGGAGGGTAGGAATATAAAGATTTTTTATTTCCATTTTGTACCTTTCTAAATTTTTTTTAACCACTACATACTACTTTTATGAGAAAAATAAAGCTATTCTTTACTTTAGAAAATATTAGAGCAACATTATTTTATTTTTCTCATCATCTCCTCTCCAAACCTATGTGTGACGTATTTAAAAGTACATACACAGCATTGGAAATTTTCTGATAAATTAAAGCAAAATTCCCCAAATCTCTTTGATATCAGTGCCCTTCATGCCTCAGTAATATTGTTCCCAGGGATGAAAGAAACAACAAACAGTTCAATTTGTTAAGTGATAAAGTCCAAACAACTGGATAAGTATTTATGTCCCAACAACACAGTAGCCATTTGAAACATACATAAAATGAAAACAAGTTGGGTTTTTTATTTCATTCTCAAATAATCACGATTATTTATAATTAGGTTAGATGCACCATAGGGCACTGTATAACTTCTTAAACTTTGGAATTAGATTGGACACTGCTACCCTCATTTCCTAGTCCACGCAGATTTTCATCAGGAACTCAATTTTTATGAGTCACCACCAAAAAACAAAAACAGATTCGCAAAGATATGAAATCATTGGAAGGAATGGAGTGTGATCTAATGCTGAAACCATCAACAAACGCCTCTAGCTAGTATCCCATGAACGCCAAGTAAGATCGTGTTTCCTTCAAAATTAAAACATCTCGCAGGAGCCCTGCAATATGCTGCAGAATCCCAAGGTGCCAAGGAGCGCAACTGACAACTAGTGAATTCAAACAACAAAGCTGGCTTCCTGGGAAGCTGGCAAAGGGGAATAAAAGCTCAAAACACTAACTTTGAAATTATTCCAATCTCAAGCTCAGTTAAAATGACTATTTTCTCTAAACCCTAAGTCTTCTGGAAGAAGAAAGGGAGGGTGTGGGAAGGTTTGCTTTGCTCCAGACTGATGGTTTCCATGTTCCCCCATCCCACCAAAGTCCTCTTCTAATCCATTCTCTTCAGTTCAAAACTCAGAAACAAGAGCAGCCTCCAAAGCAGCCCGTTCCCAGGAAACACCCGTATTCTCCTTGGTGTCTCTAACTGCATTTCCAACAAATCTATTGACTTTTCCAACCCTCTACCCAGACACCTGAGGCATTGCAACCATCTAGGAAAATCATGGGGAGCACCCCAGCAGTCAATCACTCCATGCTGTTAGTCAAGACCCTTCCCAAATTAAAAGGGTCTCCTGCCAGGTATCACTGGTTAGGGCCCGGAACCAAGCTCCCTGGTCAAGTACAGATCTGTTTTTATCCAAGTCCACTTGAAATTATAATTTAAAAGTATTTTGAAAAAACAAATGTTAGAGAGGCTGTGAAGAAAAAGAAACTCTTGTACATTGCTGATGGGAATGTAAATTAGTGTAACCTCTTTAGAAAACAGAATGACAATTCCTTTTAAAAAATAATAAAGACGGGACTACCATTTGATCCAGTAATCCCGTTTCTAGGCATAGAATACACCCAAACTGAGATGAAATTTCAATATCTTAGAATGCATATAGTAATGTAAATGAAAGAAATGATAAAAATCCTAAAAAATACAAGAAAAACTATTTTTTCCTCTAACGTTTGTTTAGTCTAACTTCACCTTTTGATGCAGTGAGATGGTTTGTGATTTTCTATTATCTACTCAAATGTAATTAAATAAACCAAAAGGCATCCTAACTTGTGGGAAGGTAGCTCCCAGAAGGGACACCTAAAAGAACCTAATCAAAATCACAGAGAGAAGGAAACAACCCAAATGTCCATGGACAGATGACTAGATAGACAAATTTGGTATATGCACCAATGGAATTCAGGCTTAGAAAGGAAAGAAATTCTGATACAATGCTACATGGGTGAACCTGGAAGACATTATAATGTCTTCACACAAATAAGCTGGACATAAAAGAACAAATACTGTATGATTCGACTTATATGAGGTACAGAGAGTAATCAAATTGATAGAAAAATAGAAAGGTGGTTGTCAGGGATGGGGGAATGGGGATTTATTATTTAATGGGTACAGAGATTCAATTTGGGAAAATAAACATTTTCTAGAGACGGATGGCGATGAAAATGCCTACAACAATATGAACGCACTTAATGCCACTGAACTGTACACTTAAAAATAGTTAAAACAGTAAACTTTGTTATGTCCATCTGACCACAATCTCCTAAAAGAAAAGGACGACTTTCTGAAGAGGGGAACCTGTGGCTTGCCTGGAATCATGCCCTTAAGCATCACTTGGAGAGCCCCAGCAGGCCTAGAGATGAGTCGATCTAGATGAAGTGGTATTCACTAGCACAGATAACTTTCCAAACCAGACCCTGTTTTAAAGGAAACCACATCTAAACCAGAGCAAGAGTAAAGCAACATTTATAGACACGCGACTTCCCCCTCCTTTAGAACTTCAGAAGGAAAGCACAAAGCATTCCTAAGAAAATTCTAAATTTCCCTGAAATTTTCCAATCCTTTGGGCATAAGTGCGAAATTCCCACTCATAGTCTTTTCAAAGTCGATACTGTACTTCCCACAAGCTATATAAATCTATGGTGTAATAGGACCTAGAACAGCAACTTGAAGAGACCGGGAAATACAAACTGCTCAGGGGTCCAGACCTCAGTGTCCTGAGTCTGGAGCTTCCAGTGAGATGTTTCTTTGCTGTAATGTAAGACTGACGTCGTTAAAGGTGACAACACTGAAGTCCAAAGCACTTGGCTTTCTCCTTACTTCTAAGTCTGGTCTGTTGATACATTTCCAGGTGGTGTTCTGAGAAATATTTGGGGAGAAGGAAAGGGAGTTTCTGTGATCAGTTTGGGAAATGCTGTATGATACATTCTCTCCAAAGGCCAAAAAAAAAAAAAATACAATATAGAAATCGGAATTCCAATTTTCTCTGATCCACACCATTGGGCATGTGTTTGCGCAAGCGATGTCTTCCTTCTCTGAACGTCTTTATTTTGTCAGTGACATCCAGTCTTCAAACATGAAAATTCTTTTCCCCCCTGCTTGTTTCATCAATTATCCAACTATAAATTTGGCTCCAGCCAAAGGTCTCTCAACATCATCTTCTTTTCCTGTCTGTCCTGTGTCATGCTACTTTACATCCTTATGACTATTTTCCCCTGACTAGGTCAATTAGGCTCCTTATTGATCTCATATCTCCTTTTTCTTCCCTCTTCCCTCTAAGATCTTAACAATCACCATCAGAAGAATTCTTCTAGATGGTAGGTGAGCATGCCACAACTATATTTAGAAACTGCAGTGACTCCCCATTGCCTTTGTATAAAGAAACCCTGGGCCCTTGATTTAGCTTGCCAGATACTGTTCTCACTCCAACCAGCCCTCCTGGTGGCATCTGTTACCACAGAAAATCTAATGCTCTAGTCAATTCAACTATTTTTCAATCCCTGAATGAGCTTCAAGGTGTCCTACACTCTTCATGTGTTCATCCTCAATCCCATAAGAACCCCCCTCGCTTTTCCCGTTGTCTCTCTCCATCCCTGAAGTTCAGCTCAAATGGCGAGTCTCTGTGAAATCTTTCAGATGGTCTTTGAATTCTCCCAACACTTCAGTTGTAGGAATCTAGAGTCCTTAACACAATCAACTTTGTAATCGAAATGTCATAAGTTTCAAAACAAGTCACAGTATATTAATGTGTTATATATTAAAAGAATATAGTCTTGAATAGCAAACTATCTATTCATCTCTATATAGTCCCTAATATATAACTTAGGGAAATGCTTATATGTGTGTATACATATACATACATATCATATACATTGTACATATATACATATATAATATATAATTATATATATCTATATTTATATCTTACAAGCGCCTTTAAGTCTTTATAATTTAATAAATGTAATATGTCAAATCTTTACATGTATATGTATAAACCACCCACCACCAATTCCTAAATTCCTAAACCTCAATTTTCTTCTTTAAACCAGTGATAATCAATTTTCTTTTTGACTGTTTCTTGCATCCTAGACCTTTTTTCTAATGAAATTTTAAATGGAATCCCAATATATGTTTTAGAGAGATTTATATTTAATATACAGAGTAAAACATAGATGACATCTTACTTTATATGCATTTACTTAAAAGTTAAACTTATAACTGTTCTTATTAAGTGAAGTACTGAGACTAGCAGGTGTTTTCAATGAATATAAAATTTGAAGTTGAGGGTTAAGAGTAGCAATTTACAGTCAGCCATTTCTGTATTGGGCTTGTTTCTGTATTTCAACTTGGTTTCTCATGACTGAGAAAATCTTGATCCACACAGAAAATTCAGAGTGTGCAATTTCATGTGAGTGGACAAGGTAGGATAATAAATTTCATTTTCTTTAAAACTTAGATACATCTTGCTGGATATGTATGTATTACATACACACATATACATGTGTGTGTGTGTGTATATATATATCATCAACACATAAGAAAGCCACACATAGCAATTAAAAACACAGACTGATTTAAATCCCAGCTCTCTTACTGAACAGCACAGGACTTCAGCAAGTTTCTGCAACTGTAAATTGGAAATATAACCATTCCTCCCTAACAAGGCGGTGCAAGAACAAACTAAGTTGAACAAGTGAATTCCTCAGTGGTCTTCAGTTTATTAAAATGCAGCACAGGCACACCCTGATGGCTCAGGCATTAAGTCAGTAGCTGCAGTATAAGCCACATAAGACCTGAGGGGCAGGGTTTACAACTGGAGTGGGGGGGGGCAACCAAAAATAAACAACTAAATGAAAAAACACTTCCTCCTCTCTCTGCTGCCTGCTGCCTACTTGCCTTCATTCCTAACCTGCTTCCTTCCTCTTAAAAATAATTAAATAAAATAGACTATAGAGGACATCAGTGTGTGCTGTTTTAATGTTTTATCATATATTGTGCACCTACTAAAACATTTATAAAATATGCACAAAGTATAAAGAACAGCAACACAACAAAACCCAAACACCCAGCCAGTTTCAGGGGGAGAAAATAAAGATGAGTACCGAAATCCCAGTGTGCCCTTCCCTGGTCCTAGTCACTGCCTTCTCCCAGGAGGAACTGTTACCCTATTCTTTTTTTTTTTTTTTTTTTTTTTAATATTTTAATTTAACATTTACCCTACTGCTAAGCACCAGATTCTAAGTACTGTTCCAAATTTACCATCTAAGCCTCCTTAACCAGCCCACGAAGTGGCTAACAGGACGCTCTGCCTCTTAGGGATGAGACGTGTGTGGACAGGCCGGCCCAGTAGCATGCTCAGGGACAGCTTTCAAGTGGAGCCCGGATTGGAACCCAGGCAGGCCACCTCCAGACACTCTGTTCACTGAATCAAACCTTTTTGCAGGACGCGTGACATGCACACTTGAAACACAGTTTGGAAGCTTCTCTCATGATTCATATTTGCGTGAATATTAAACACCAACCCTGTGCTAGGCACTGTGCCGGGCACTGCAGAGCTTAAGGAAAAGCTTCCTTTCTGGCAACTGGCAGCTCCCAAAACATCAGGTTCCCCCGACTGCAGCCGCCCACAACCAAGAAGGCTGCAAGAACCTGGAGACCCTGTGTGGCCAGCAGGAGAGGCAAGCAGGCCCAGACACCCCACCCAACGCGGGCCCGGGGTGATTCTCAACAACAGTCAGTCTCCAAGGAACCACGGGAAATTCCAAACTCTTCAGCCCCCACTCCCAGACTCTTCCTCATCAAGGTTTCCTCTGAGAAGTGAACCACGCAGGAATCCGGAAGAGTCCTCAGCCTTTGCCAGCAAGCAGGCCAGGCCACAAGGGAAGGCCTCAACTTTAGCAGCAAGTCACTCCCCTAATTATTCCCTGGGCCTGGAGTCCAACAATAACAGAGCATCTTTCATGAGCAGCTCCCACCATGAACCTTGGAACCCCACGCATGCAGCCAAGCACTGGGAAGTGCTAAAGGGTAGGAAGGGGGGGAGGGGGTGCACCCAGCAGTCCCAGGCCTCCAGGGGAGGATCCCTGTGGCTCTCTAGTCCAAAATTGGTAACTACACCCTCAATCCCCCACCCCCTGAAAAAAAGGAAAAAAAAAAAAGTGCCTGAGACCCCAGCCACCTCTAGGGTCTACTTTCTGGGGTGGGCGTGGGACACAATGGATGGAGCCCTAAGAAGGGCCCATAAGTCAAACAGCAGCTGCACCCAAGCCACTGTGGGGTAACAGCAAGGGGTAGGGGACAAAGGACTAAAGATGTCTTCTTGAAGGTTATATTCACTTTAGCAAGTGCTTCCAGGACTACACTCCATGCTTAACAACTCTGCTGGGTTTTGTTTTGCTTTTTTCTGTTTACCAAATACTAATCCTAGTGCCCAGCAGAAAGGGTGGTGTGGGGGGGGTGGGGGGCGTTCCCTCTGGTAGAACAAGCAAGCAAAAAATCAAAGTTCCTAATATGACAGAGGCGAAGGGCAGACAATAATCAAATCAATACTTTCACATCTTGGGCTGAACTTGGAAGTAAATATTGTTGCATGAGGTCAGGGATCAACCGCAACGGATATTCCAACAGACATCTGGGGAAAGAAAAGTTTGCAGAAGGAACAGCAGTGCAAGACTCTGAGTGGGGCTTTAAGAAATGTTTGGCTAAAAAAAAAATCAGTGATCTCAAAATTCTATTACAAAGTAGAGGAAGTTACCTTAAGAGTGTAAATATCAAAATGCTACATTGGAAAGAAATTTGTCCTTGGCTTTAAACGAAGAGGCAAAGAGTGTGTGAATACATCTTTACAGGTCTGACAAGTGCCTTTTTAAAAAGCCTTTTATGTCCTTTATCCTTTAAACTTTTACAATATAGCTTCAATGTATGGTACAATCTTTAACTCCCAGCTCATGTACTGGGCGACCTTGTTCTCAGAATTAACGAAGACTTCCGTTCTGTCGGATGTAACTTACCGTCCTTGTTCCAGAATTTGAAAGAATGCCCTGCACCCCTACTTGCAACAATGTAAAACTTAAGTATGTCCACAGATTAAGGTGGTGGGAGGACAGGAAGGGGTGGCGGTTGTTTTTCAATAACTCTTCATTGTTGTTGTTATTAAAACTGGGAAGAAACGAATGCATTGTGCGCCACTGTGCAATCTCCTCGTCCTCAATGTTAATAAATGCGCTTTTAACTGTTTATATCCATTTCTAACCACCACCACCACCTACATCCTCCCCAGGCTGCAACTAAAGTTGAAAAGTGCACGAGGTCTTGCAAGCCTGTGCAGTGAGTGCGTCTGTGCACGTACGGTCCACATGCACCCTTCTTTCTATGGGCAGAGTTCCCCTGGGGTCTTCAGGCCCAGACTTTTTTTCCCCAGGCTCTTATTAAAACCAGGTGCACGAGAGGCGGGCCTTTTAGGAAAGAAAAGTCTCCGCTTGGCCAAAACTCCCCCTTCCGGTGTGTTTTCCTAGAGCTGCGCAAACAGAAAGCAGGCAGCTCCAGCGACTGGCCGAGCCAGGCACGAGGCTGGAGCAAAGCGCACACGGGCAGAAAGTGGGCCTGGGGCGCAAACAACTGGTGACGACGGACATTTCCGCCCCTGCCACACAGCAGCCGTGTCCGCGAGCAGCTAAAGACCCCTGGAACCACACTTCTCTCGCGGGCGGTAGAGGAGAGGAAGGAAGCCGCCCGGCCGCCGTGTATCTGAACTTGAAACTGACGAGCCCGGCTGAGACGCGAGGCCTGCGCCTCGAGCGCGGGGGCGTGGGGGGGGGGGGCAGCCGGCCGGGGACCCGCGTTCCGGGGCGCGCCCGGGGCCAGCCACCGGCTCCAGAACGTCCGCCAGCCGCGTAGCGCTTACCCTCGGCGGCCAGTGTCGCTGGCGTCTCAGGGACCGGGGCGGGCCGGCGGGGGCAGATCGAGAGTGACGCGGCGGCCTGGGCCGCAGAGCGCCCCTGCGGGCTGGCTGAGAGCGCGGCAGCCGCGGCCCCTGACGCCCCAGACTCCAAACTGCCAGGGACACGGGGCTGTTCCCCGCGGGATCCGGGTGGGCGTCGCCACCAGCGACCTTTGACCCCAAAAACTTGGAGTCCCTGCTGCAGCCGGCGGCCTGAGGGACAGAACTGGGAGGACAGTTAGGCCCCACTGCAGGTCACCCTTTTTGGATTTCCCAGTTAAACTCTTGAGAAACCTTAAAAACTTCACCCTGTCTAACCTGCATTTCCAGCTCCTCGCCCAGCTTCTAGGTTGTCGGGGTGGGCCACTTCCCTGGGTCAAAGATTTGAGTAGTGGCGTCTTTAATCGGACTCCAGGGTTTCTTCAAATTAGGGAGGGTGCATCAGAAGAAAAAGGAGCGTTTGTTAAGACACAAATCGAGGCACGCCCTGATGCAGCAGCGGTTGTCGGTCACCTCTGAAGGAGTGCAGGCCACACTGGGTTCAAGGCCTGGGTCAGGGAGAGACAACCAGTGTGAATAATTAAATAAATTAAATAAAAATGCTTCTTCCTCTCTCAAGAAAAAGACAAGTCAAGGTACAGAGAGGAACCCAGATGTCAAAAAAATGTATATATCCAAATTTTAAATGGTCATTTCCTCTTCCTTCAGTCAAAGAGCAAGCTGACCTATTTTTGTTT
The DNA here is from genome assembly GCA_004363575.1 of Solenodon paradoxus. Lineage (NCBI taxonomy): Eukaryota > Metazoa > Chordata > Mammalia > Eulipotyphla > Solenodontidae > Solenodon > Solenodon paradoxus. The sequence continues at coordinate 11,468 of RJWH01004841.1, read as the reverse complement.
TGTTTTGTTTATTTTCTCAAATCACTGTTTTTAAAATCTCATGAGTTTCTATGCAGCTAGACAGTCTGATTTCTGAAGGGGCTGTATGAATTTTAAGTAACCCCGGGAAAGACAGCTGGCACAAGGTTAGAAGGCCCTATCATCCTAAAAAATGATTGTGTGACACACTTGATTTGTTAAAAACTACTCCAAAATGGGGCACGTGTGCACACACGCACACACACAACCTCTCACCCCCATCGTCTTTTAGACTAGGTGCCTTGTTTGATGGGAAAAACGTGTTCTCAGCTTTAAGTCCAAGATCCTGTCCCAGGTATCAAGGGAATTCCCAGATTTAAGCAACCCCAGTAGTTTCTAGCAAAACACTGCTCATGTCAGTTTCTCACATTGTGGTTCATGGACATCAGATTTCCTGGGGGAGTCTTTCTTAATAAGCTCAGGATTTAGGGCCCATTGAGTTAACTGGTGAATTAAAGAAGGATGAGGCTCATAGCTGCATTTTTAACAAGCCTAGGTGCCTTGCAAGGTTTCTGCTAATTATGGTTGAGAATTACTAGGCTTGGTCTTTTATTTGACTTTGCTGAGATATTGTTTATATTTCCATCTGGAACTTTCCCTCAAAATTCTCCACAGTGCTAAACATTCCTTTTTTTTTGAAGCGTCGATTATGAAGTTTGACTTCCAAACAAACTGCTTTATTTCAAAGCATCGTTGAAATTTTAAGGGAAATTGTGACTAAAGCTTTATTTCCCACTCTATAGAGCTCTAAGCACATCGTGATGATAAATGGGTCTGTTATGCTATGTGCCTTCTACTAATGTTGGGCTGTTTATCATTCTGAACCACACACACTCCTGCCTGGCTGCTATGGACTGAATGTTTGTGTCCCCGAAAATTCATGTTGAAACCTAATCCCCAAGGTAATGGTATTTGGAGGTGGGGCCTTGGGGAGGTGATTAGGTCATGAAGGAGGAACCTAGAGTGATTGGTCCCTTCATAAAAGAGACTCCAGGAAGCTCCTTCATGCCTTATGCCACATGAGGAATAGGTACCGAGTAACTGACTCTCTATAAGCCAGAAAGTGTGTTCTCACCAGAACTAAACCTGCCCATGCCTGGATCTTGGATATCCCAGTCTCCAGAATTGTGAGAAATAAATTTCTGTTGTGTATAAGCCACCCAGTTGATGGTACTCTTTTACTCTGTTGGGCTCAAATAGACTTAAGACAGCTTCCAGTTTTCTTCTGTCTGCTTCGCTCAGGTCTCAGTCAGCACAACTCTCCTTGGGTGAAATGGAAACTGCATCTGTGATCCTAGTAGCTTCCAAGGTGAGCGCCACAACAGAAACATCTGTGCAGCTTTTTAAACGACAGACCCCACACAGTCTCTGCAATCGCAAACATATTTGTTTGGCAGAACCTTTATTTCACACGTCATGAGATTAATGAGCTATCAAAAGTAGTACTGTTGGGAGTAACGCCGCATTGAATTGAGGATATAATTAAGAGTGTACATAGAATGTCTGCAATCACAGCAAATTTTGTCCAACATACTGTAGCTTATAATCTATAGAATTTAGAAACAGCCCAAATGTGTCCAGTAGGAGAAAGTTGATTAAATAAATGATGGATCATTTATGTAGAGAAATACAAGACAACTATTAGCCATTATATTTCACAGAGTATTTATTGGCAAGGAAAGATATTTTTGATGAGTAAAGTGAAAGGTGCACCATATACAATTGCTCCCTTCCTTCTTATTAAAAAAAAAAAAAAATCTAGTGTTCACTGGAAGAGGACCCTAGAAAGCAAAATGGGAAACTGGATAATAATAAACATTGAAAAGAGTTTTAATGTACACTCTAGATTGAGAAACAGAGCAGAAAGCAGAGTTTTAGCTGAAAGTCACTTGAAGAAGCAATTAGATATCTTTTCTAAGTCATTACAACAGCAAAACAATGAAGGCATATTTTCTGGAGAGGTTAAGTGCATTGAAATCAAGAGGATTAAAAATTTTAATCCTTCTTTAACCCCCTTCTCCAGCAGGCTGGACCTTGACTTACATCCTCCAGAGAGGAAATTTCAAGATTCTTGTCTAATGAACTTGGCCAGCCCAAGAGAAAAGATGAAAGATATTCACATGAGGGGCTCCTGACCAGGCCCAGTGAGATGGCCCTTGGTGACGCCCGTATTGACAAATCCCATCCACATACAGAGCTTCCAATTAGCAGAAACCAAGAATCACTAGATATCAGAATAAAGGTTATAATATTAAAAATTGTAGTAAGAACAAACAGAAAAAAAGGCTATAAAGGAATAAGAAAAATTGGTATTTTTCATTAAAATTCTGAAAGTAATAAAAGAAGATATGCACCCATGAAACAAGGACACGCTGCTTTTAATTTTTTAAAAAAGAAAATGAAACAAAGTTCTTAGAAGCTCAATATGTGAAAAAAAATCAAGGATAAAAGATGTGAGTGAAAATATGTGAAAAGACAGGCCAGATCAACTGAATGGTAGGAGTTCCAAAAAGAGAAGACAGAACAAATGGGGATGGGGAGTGCTTACCATTAAATAATCAATGGGATTTTGCCAAACTCAAAGGGAAGAGTATCCTGATCAAATGAACAGAGCAATAGTTGAAAATAAATGCACAGTAGGGTGGTGGACGGAAAATAGACTTTTGGTGGAGATCATAATGTAGTACATGCAGATGTTGGATTATAAAATTATATGCTTGAAACCTATATAATGCTTTAAACCAATGTCACTTCAATAAAAATTTTAAAATATGTGTGATCATGTTACTCCTCTGGAAAAAAGCAAAGAAACTTACACAAAGAAACATTGTGAAATTTCAGAATATTGATGCAGCAATATTTTAACCACTTCTAAAGAAAAATAAATGAACAATCTAGATTCAAAACAACTTTAGGCTTCTCAGCATTAGAAGTTGGAAGGCAATAGTACCTAATATCAGGGTAGATGCTATAGTGTACTGTATTAAGTGCTTTGCAATTCATCATCACAACAACATTCGGAAATGGGTATAATTATTATTGTTCGTTTTGCAGATGAGAAATCTGAGATACAAAGGAGCAAAGTAACCGGCCCAATACGACACAGGTGGTAGAGCTAGTATTTGAACCAGGCTGTCTCTAGAGTTCAAGATCCAATGATAGGTACCTCACACTAAAGCAGTACCTTTAAAATTAAAGCTAAAGTACATCCAGCCCAGAATTGTCTACCTGTCCAAGTTATCAAGAGGTGACATAGTAAATAAATCTTTCAGATATGAGTGTTCTCAAAAAATAGACCTCATACACTTTCTTTATAAGCTACTAGAGAAAGGACAGATAATTCATGATTACACTTATATGAGGTACCGAGAAGAGTCGAATACATACAGACAGAAAGCAGCACAGTGGTTACTGGGGAGTGGGGAAAGAGGATAGAATGGAGTTGCTTAATGGGCATAGTTTCAATTTGAGAGGATGAAAAGTTCTGGAGATGGATGGTGATGATAGTTGTCCAATAATGTGAATATAATTGATACCACAGAACTGTACACTCAAAACTGATTAAAATGTTAAATTACATGTAATGTTTATCAAAAGAAAAGTCAAAGCCACTTGAGAAAGTATACCACCAAGATGAGAGTGTGAACAAAGAAACTTGGGATTCAGGAAACAAATCCAGCTCCAGAGTGAGGCAAAAGGAATCCTCAAGATGATGATGGAGCAGGTCAGAGGGTTTCCGAAGTGCTGTCTCCAGAAAGACAAAATCGATAGACCTTAGAATGCTTTCTAACTTACTGAGAAGATATATAGTCAACTAGGGGAGAATATTTCTTTTAAAGTATTTTTTTTAAGAGGAAGAGGGAGGAGGAAGAAGAATTGAAGGAAGGAAGGAAGAGGAGGAAGAAACATCTTTATTTAGCTAGTTATTCACTTTTTGTTTTTTCACTCCAGCCTTTAGTACAAACCCAATCCTTGGGTTACATGTGGTCTGGATACCAGCATCTCAGCTGCCTGAGCCACAAGGCAAGACCAGGAGAGAGTTTGAGGCTAAATAATTACATAAAAATTTGAGTAAACAAACAAATAATAAGGTATTATTCCTGAGAATACATTGTGATAGAAGGAAAAAATAATCTTGGTGCTCTTTCATGACTCAGCAATAAACTGCATGTATCTGTGATAATAAAGTGAATGTTAAATAATGATCAAACCCAAATTATGACAGAACTGCAAGATGACAAGGATGGGCAGTGGGTACCAAGGTGAACAAGTGAGAAAAAACTAAATTCTTATATGCCTTAAAGAAAATCAGTAGATAATCCTTAAACAAGAAAACTCAAGAAGTAGTTTCAATGTGTCTAAATACCAAAATAAACAATTACAAGACTGAAAAGTAATTGCCTCCAAGAAGCAGAAAACTGAGAAGGCAGAGTGGTTTGGAAACTGCTACTTACTGCGATAAACTTCGTAGAATGACTTTATTATTTAAACCATGTAGATGTATAAGTTTGATCAACATTAAAATTAATGTTTTAGGAAGAATGAATACAGTTCTAAGTACCCCCTGATCATCTTGCATAATCCGTTTCTTCTTTCTTCGTTTCTCAAATCAGAGTTACTTTTTCCCAAGCAGTAGTTTTCTTCATGGCTCCTGGATCATTCTCTGCCAATGTACACACATGTTCATACAAGGCCTTTGTGATCTAGTCTGGGAACTTAACCACTGTGTATGCTGCTTCTGTGAAGATACAGCTTTCAACCAAATAGCTTCTCCCAAAATGTTCAGACTTCTCCCTACTTATTAAGTGGGGACTGTATCCATTCCCAGTTCAGTGGGGAGAATCATCAGAGAAGATTTCATCAAAGAGCTTCATTTCAAGCTGAACCTGCAAAAATGAGTATAGCCTGTATAAATGGTAGTATCAGTACTCTATGCAAATGCCAGGTACTGAATCCAAACTAAGTCAGAAATCTAATGTTTTGGCCCCCTTCAACTAGGACATCCCAAAGGGGTCTGACTTCAGGCAAAGATCGATCGTAGGCCCAAAAGTATTGCTAAGCTTCCTTCATTTACATTGTTCTCTGCAGATCCAGTCTTATCTCCCAACTCTGCAGATGTGGTAGATAAACTAAAATGACTATATATCAGAATCCCAAGGGAGATCCCTGATTGGTCCTCCATGGGTGCAGGTGAATAGGTGCTATGATTGGTCAGGCCTGAGTTGACTGCCAGAAAAGGGAAGAAAGGGAATAAACTGCTGGGCTGCCAAAAACAATACCTATTACATCCCAGTAGAGTTGTACATACCAAACATGCTCTCGCAGAGATTTATTAGAGCTTAGGCCAATTGGTGGTGTAAGTAACAATGCCTCATAAATGCTAAAGCACCATGAAATGTTGGTTGTGAGTCAGTACGAAATGTAAGTCTAAATTGGCCCTGCCCAGACAAATTGCAATTACTCCTGGATCCTTAGCTCTTTGAATGTTTTAAGTTTTTCTTTCCTCCTAACAGATTCATTTGTCACAGTTTCCCTAGGCATTGGCCTCTTCTTCTACAAGAGTCTGCTTCCAACTGAAGTGAAAAATTTGCTCATGTCGTTTTTCAAAGGCAGTCAGGAGGGGAATAAAAAAGTTAGAATAGCTGGAAACTGAAAACATAATGGATGTCTGTGTGTGTAATCAGATTGTTCTCAGTATCCTTCATTCTACTGTTTCTCTAATCTATTGAGTCACTTTCTTGGCCTCCTTGCTCTAGTCCTCAAATAAGCCAAAAATATTTTGCTGATACTAACGGCAATTTATAGAGTGATAGGATATTTGTCATGGACTTTGAGACTGAACTTACAGTACTGGAAATTGGGCAATTAATTAGTAGAGAAACGTTTTTTGCCACTTTGGAAAAAAGTCAGGATTCATTAACAGTCTATAATGGAATTTCCAATTGTTATAAGCCTACTTTAGACGTCTAATTCTTAATGAGGTATGAGGGCTTCATTTACTGCTGAAGACATGAAGTAGGTTAATGCTTAAATTTGCTTCTGATAAGTCTCTCATTTATGTCAACACTTGAGTACCTAAAATTACATTGGACTCTGTATTTGAATATTTTATGAATGAAAGCTAACTTCCAGTGAAACTAAGTTTTACTCAAAAGACCTGGCAATCTGCGTTTGACACAGGCAAACTCTTAGGACATGCCCTTCAATTCATTAGCACAAAATTACCAAAATAAGACATTGCTAGAGGACAAAGTCCTTCTCAATCTGCTTTTTCCTTGCCAACTTTCTACTACAGTCTGAAGATTCCAGATATTAACTGTCCCAAACTTCTCTACAGCTAACGATGGTCAAATGATCCCATTAGCCAGTGTATGAAAATGAGAGATGCTTGAAGGACTAGGGGAAAAGGTTTTCTCACCTCAGTAAAAGACAACATGCAATAAAATAGAGCTTTTTTTGTTTTCTTCCTTCCTGTTGGGTCACATTTGAAAATGTGATGCCTGGAGCTCTAGCAGTCATCTGTGACCATTGTTGAAACACTGAGTATGACAAAGGAGAAAAAGTCCTGGGCACTGGGGACAAAACTGAGCCATTATACCAACTGGAATAGCCTGCCTTCATATTTCATCCTGAGATGAAAATGCTCCTATATTTCAGCCAGTAGGCATTCTATCACTTTTAACCAAAGACATATTTTAATCTTTAAATAATGCAGAGATGTGTATTATTTACTCAGTAACCATTCAACCCTCTCCCCTTCCTGACTGTGCCCAGATTTTCATGTGGATATCCAGTTTCTATCTATGTCATGTAGATCCTCTAGCCAAAGCAATCAGATCCTGTCCCCATGTCCAAGAGTGATCACTGTTTGGCTTAAGTCAGTCAGTAAATTCCATTCTCCTGGTCTTGAATAGGAATTGATTCAAGAGTGAGCTTTAAGTTAAGTTGCCCGACCACAGTGAATCTTTTGATTCTTTCTGGAATGCCGGAAAAGAAGTATTCTCTCACCTTTTCAACTCTTCATATATAGAGGTCTAGAACACTACAGCCATTTTGCCACCATGAACTAAGTCATCATGTGAATGAAACAGATGCCGTGGAAGGCAGACCAGAAAAACAGACAGAAATTAAATCCAGAATAAAGTCATCAAGGTGCCGGATTACCCTAGTTTTCTACCTGTCATTATGTGACCTCATGAATATCCTTTATAGTGATAGTTTCAGTTGAATTTTCTGTTCTTTGCAACTTCAGAATGTGTTTTGATTTGATATACATCCTACCAGGAGTTTTAGGCAACAGACAAAGAGGAAAACCAAATGGTAATCTTCTAAGAGGCAAAAAAAGATACTCCAATCATATCTCAATCAGATTAGGTAGTGCTGTGGTCATCCATCATTTACCTCACTCATCAAAGTTGGAGAAAAAAAATTCTATTTCCACTGTCACATGTTCTGGGTCCTGCCACTTTGTTGCCCTTTGGGAAAATTACTTCACATGCCTTGGTATCTGTATATGTAAAATGGAGATGATAATAGTATCTGTCCCTAGGAAGACTCTAGGATTAGATAAGGCAATGCATGTGAGGTGCCTTCAACAGGACAAATCCTTAAAACATAAGTAGACATTGGTTATAAGGATTAGCAGGAACCCCTAGTCAACTAGGGATTGTTCTAGAGAGGACCACTGCCTCCTGCCAAATATTCCGAATGATCTTTGTACAGGATAGCAGCTTGCTGTTGAAGAGTTCACTTTTCTTTTGGTCAAAAAGGAGCAAAATAAGATTCCTCCAAATTTCCAAGAAGTCCCCACAACTTTTTATCTCATATGTAGATCTCTTACCAAGTCAGTCTTGCCTTTTGGAGGGCCTGGCATAACTTGAAATGCTACTGATTATCAACCTCTGTGATAGGGGTGAGGGCACCCCGTAACCCCTGGCCCCAGGAACACTGAACTAGCCTGTTGGTGACAGTGTGCCAGCACCACAGTCCAGCAGGAGGAGAAAAACCTGCCCTTGGGATGTTTGTACTTAGCAGTTGTCCACCTCACCCGATTATCCACCAGGAAAGACCATATTGGATTAGTAAAACCACAAGGAAAGGGAGCAACCCAGAGACTGAGATGCAGTCTCTGTAAACAGGGTTCATGAGATGGCTAAATGGGTGATTTCATCCCTGGTCAAGAATGCCATAAAAAAGAGAAATACTCAGTGATCACTTCACTTCACTGTGAAAGGCTTAGAATCAAGGCCCAGAAATCCTCGATTCCAGCAACATTCTGCTTTGACAAGACCTTAAAATGCCTTCTGGAGTCAAGTCAAGGAGCAAAATTCTTAAGGTAACTGAGAGCAACAAATAGCTAAGCATGAGGAATTTATTCTAATTGCCAAGAAGGAATATGGCCAAGGCTCCTAAAGAAAAGGGGAAAAAAAGTGAAATAAGAAAGCAGAAACATTCTGATAAGAAGAGAAGGGATGTTCATTTTCAAACAGGAGATAAGATATGGATTAAAGTTCATCCTCAGAATAGTGTAGCAAGAAACTTTATAGCCAAACTGACTCCCAACCGGAAAGGTCCCTGTTTCTCGGATCTCTTTGAATTATAGGGAAAACTAATTGGATCTTTATGTTTACCATGGAGGAAACCAAGTGTTACTCAGGATGTAAATCCTGGAGGTACTTTAAAAGGACAACGTTGACCTTTACAAGCCTCTAAACATATAGATCTGTGAGGAGAAAAAAAATTGATTTCCTGACCTTTGACTGGTTCCTTGTCATTTTTTTTTTTTTTCTCTGCACAAGGGCCCCAAATCCCCTCACTCTCTTCCTGGTGTCATTTTTCTGACTGTGCCCTCTGTCCCTGGTCAGACCCAGGGGAAGGGACTAGGCCAGTTTTCCAGTCCAGCACAAGGATAGGCCAGTCGAAGATGAGGAATGACTTTACCACGAATGGCCTTGGGTGGAGCCTAAGGCCCCTCAGCATCCTCTGCTGTTTGTAGAGACAGACTGGCCGCCATCTTCGTCACAAAAAGAGATCCAGGACTATGAGACAACAGCCACCATTTGGGTACCTACTGTGTGTGGGTATTGTGGTCAGACAATATCTGAATCAATTCCTGCTCACAGCAGCCCTCTGGGTTTGGGCTTCTGATTGGCTCTACATATCTCATTTCACAGATTAAGGAAACTCCTGTTTCCCCTCACCATTTCCTTTTCCCTTCTTCCTCCTTTCTTCAGCCCACCTCCCCTGTGAGCGGAGAGGTGAGAGAAAAGGAGGACAGAACCATCTGAACCCAGGGTTCTCCGGGCTGGTGAGACAGTTGTTGTAAAGATGAAGAAACCGAGGCCAAGAGACAGGGAGTGACGTGCCACACGAGGTCCACAGATTTCCTGAGCAGCAGGAGCCCGATACAAGTATTGTCCCTCCGCTGCACACAGCATTTGTTCTCTCACCCAGGCCCGGTCAAGGAGGCCACGGTGAATCACCGTTCTTCAATGTGAAGGATTTCCCTGGACGTTAGGTCAGCGTCTACGGGGGAACAGGGAGCCCCGGAGGTCACTGGAAATTGGTAGTTGGGGTGGGGAGTGAGGGGCCAAAGGACAAACGGTCATAGCACAGAGAAGCCAGAAGGTGGGAGTGAAAGAATCAAGGGGCAGAGGATGGACAACACCAAAGGATTCATTAACGTGACTTTATTCCTAATCCTACATGAAGATGACCCTTCTCAAAATAGACAAGTGACGAGGCAGCATGATCTGAGACATGAGGGCCTGTATGGGGCCCCAAATCATCAGTCTTTCAGCCACATGCTTTTAAATCTTTTACTTCCCATTATGAAGATTGTTGTCCTATTTGTGAACCATCCCCACTATTTGTTTTATATCCATATTTAAAACCATAAATAGATTTATTTTATAGGATACATTACATCAGCACCGGAAACAAAGTCGTGTCTTTTGCCATAAAAGAAGCATAATAATAAATACAATGAAAACAGAACAATGTTATTATCAGACTGTAGCTGGCTGTCAGAGGCTCCAAGTCTTAGTTTTGTTCTCTTTTTTGTTAATAAAAAAAAAAGAGAGAGAGTTAGAGAGAGAGAAAAAGAGAGAGATTATCAAATGTTAGGTGTTAAAAACAGGGTCAAATGGAGATTATCTCTTTGACCTAAACCAGAAGGATTGACAGAGAAGTTAAATGCTGTTGAATGGCACCTAAATCACATTGAGAACAACCAGTGGTCTTTATGCCAGACGTTACGGAATTCTGTGAGCCCCTTCCATTTTTCCTCAGAAAGTGACACCGTTGTACACAAGAAGAAACAACTCATTGAGATGTCTGAGGCATCTCTGTGAATGGCGGTCACTCAGGTCTCTGGTTTTCCTCATGTGCAAAATGGGAGTGTTAGAACAGATCGTGTCTTCAAGAGCCTTCCAGGTCTAGGGCATACAGGAGATTTTCTAGTAGCACAGGAAACCAGTGTCAGTTCTGGAACAAGGAATAACTTGAATGTAAAAAGTCACTAGATGGTAACATGAAATGTTGGAGAAGCAGGTAGTGACCTGAACTCTGGGGAGGGGTGGGGTATAGATGTATCATGTATAAAAATCCACCTCTTGGCACACCCTGGCGGAGTAGTGTGTTAGGTCAGCAGCCTCTGGCCAAGAACGTAATCCATGTATATTACAAGGAACCGGGTTTATATCCCAAGGCTGAAAGAACAACCAAGATGTACAACTAAATGAAAATGAATGGAATACTTCTCCATCTTCTCTTTTCCTGACTGCCTACCTGCCTGCACCTTTCCTTAAAATGAATAAATACATAAATAAATATGTAAGCCAAACTTTGGCCTAGTACAAGACACTCATATGTGGAATATAAAGAAACAGATGAAGCAAACAGACAAGACCCAACAAAATTCACAGGATGGAAGACGGTGGTTACTGGGATGGAGTGGAGGGGGCTATGGGATGGGAGGGCGGAGGAAGGGAAGGAGTGGGCGTGGTGGTGGTAAAGGGCTCTGATGATGGGTGTGGTGTGAGATACATACAGACTGTGGTGTGAATTTAATATCCTAAAATGCATATCCAATATAAACCAAAGAAATAATAGAAAAAAATTTTAATGTCAACCTCTGGCCAGTCTCACCAAGGGTCACTAAAATAATGTTGTTCATGTAGACAGAGCTCATGGTAAAAACGTAAAATGCTGATCTTTTCACATCCAACAGTTGGATTTCAGAGTTCAATGAGCTGATCTTCAGTAAAAAAATTAGACTTCATGTTTCCAAGGAGAACAAAAGGAGAAATCATATCTGGTGGTTGAGAGCAGTGGTTAGGAACTTGACCTGAATCCTGTCACTTACTAAGGGAATGACTTGGCCAAGTAAGTTGCATCTTGAAAGAGAGGTTAGTACTGACCCCTGCTTGTGGTGAGTTCCATTATTAAAG